>JAODUH010042203.1:21517-37299 GCA_027564835.1 Typhlichthys subterraneus | reverse complement strand
CCGTCTGTCAGCCGCGTGCCGTCTGTCAGCCGCGTGGCTGCGCGTGCCGTCTGTCAGCCGCGTGCCGTCTGTCAGCCGCGTGCCGTCTGTCAGCCGTCTGTCAGCTGCGTGCCGTCTGTCAGCCGCGTGCCGTCTGTCAGCCTTCTGTCAGCCGCGTGCCGTCTGTCAGCCGCCTGTCAGCCTTCTGTCAGCCGCGTGCCGTCTGTCAGCCGTCTGTCAGCCGCGTGCCGTCTGTCAGCCGTCTGTCAGCCTTCTGTCAGCCGCGTGCCGTCTGTCAGCCGTCTGTCAGCCGTCTGTCAGCCGCGTGCCGTCTGTCAGCCGTCTGTCAGTCGTCTGTCAGCCGTGCCGTGACGCCCCTCTGTGTTTATGTGAGCAGGCTACGCAGCAGCAGAAGCCGGTGGATGTGGAGCAGAGGACAGCGCCCCCGCCAGGCACCGAGCCTCCCCCGGCGACCGCGTCTGTCGCCGAGGAGCAGGTGATCTCCAGCGTGGAGGAAACGGTGAGCCAGAGGGCGGCGGAGGAATCCTCGTCGTCCTCCTCCCTGCCCAAGTGCATCGGGCCCGGGTGCGAGAACAGGGCCCAGCAGGACTCGGTCTACTGCGGCAGCAGCTGCATCCTCAGGCACGCGGCTGCCACCATGAAGTCCATCACGGACGTCAAGCAGCCCAAGGAGAGGCCCCGGGGTGCCCAGAAGAAGCCTGGGAACAAGGCTGCAGTCAAGGTAACCACCGTGCAGCGGGCGCAGTGTCTCTTGCCGAGATACAGAGGGCGCTGTCGTAGCAGGGAGGGGCGGAGTCGCACATCGAGTGTTGTTATGGAGTGTTGATGAGAAAACGTAACACTGTACCTCATGTGTAATGGTCGTGGGGAAGACGTCTGCTCTGTGCCTGCCAAGGTGTATTTATTATATACTTGAACCATGAGGGGTCTTTGGCCCGGGATGATGGTAATAAAATTACATTTAAGTGGCTGTACACTAAAGGTATGCATTTAATTACAATACAGAATTTAACGGTTAAAATAATGTTGTAATAAGAAGGCTAAGGCAATCCATAATACCTCCTTTTTCTAAATGTGTTATCAAGGTTGTGATTGAAGCATCTATTGTGGGAGTTCTATAGTTTGGATCCAGCACTGGTAAAGGCTTGCCTTCTGGAGTAGCTCTGAATGTTGCATTCATACCTTCATGTGGCCCAGATGAATCATCATGCATACATATTAGAGGAAGTAGAGGAGTCATGTTTATATAATGTATGTGCCTGTGCACTGACCTGGGCAGGGTTCCTATAAATGCAGAAACATAATGTATGACTTGCATGATGATGATGATGTTGTGTATACTATTACAGGGACATTAAACTGTAGGTCATGTTTTGGTTTGTTTTTAACAACTGTGTTGTCTCCTGTGAAATGAAATTCTACATTTATCTATGCTGCATTGCAATATATGTGAAAAGATGCTATAGGGCAGAAGGAAAAGGTAGAAAGCTTATCTTCTTTTAATTGCCATCAAGCTTTTGAGTTGTTTTATACTGCTGTCTCTGGGCCTGCCATTTTGTGTTGTCAGACCGCTTCGCTGGTACTGTGTCAAATGGATAGACGTGTGAGAGCAGGAGAAATGTGGTCAACTACGAGACAAGAGGACCCATTCATCAAGGGGCCGTATTACGGTTCCACCTCCTAACATGCACCACAGCAACGTTTTCTAAGTGTACTGGATGGAGATTAGCACAGGTTTATTATGCTTAAGGGTGGGTGCAACATATCTACTGAGCTCATAGGCACCTTGCAACCCTTACAGACACATTTTGTATGGCAAATACACACATTTAAATCAATCAATCTTTATTTATATAGCACTTTCCATACAAATTCATGTAACACACAGTGCTTTTATTGACACCAGCAACTTCCTATAAATCTAATGCAACGTACGCCTGTTGCTTTCTAACCACAAGTTTTAAGACCTGATATTCACTGTAAATGAAATCCTCATTTAAGGTAGGTAATAGACAGGCTACTGAGGTTGTATTTATCTCATAAACGTCGGTCCTGGCGTCTTCGACAAAGAAATGTGAGAATGCATACCAGCATGCAAAGGCATGCTGTTACTTGCTTTGAATTAAATGTATGTTAAATTAAAATTGATCTAAAATCTTAAAATAAACTCCACAACAAGGAGTAATATACAAGTAGAGACACATTTATATGCTTGATTGTGACGAAACAACTAAAATAAAGTGTGGTTCTGATCCACAAATGATGGATCACATTTTACTTACTGGCGGTTTGAGGGCGTTGACATGTTTATAGCTTTAAGTTTATGTAGTGAGAGCTCTAATTAATTGGCCCTATCAGAAGTCTACCACAATACAAGCAGCAACTTAATCAGGAAGACACCCTTTGGCGGTGGAACCAGTTAAAACCCAATAATACTCGCCTAAAGGTGCCACTGCACCCCAATGCTGAGCCTGACTCCATCTGCTAAACAACTTTGAAAAATGTGTCACGGCACTGAGTGAGGGGAGGGGCTGAGAGGGAAACCCTCATTAATGTTAACATTTTAATTTGATGACCGAGTGTACCGATGAAAACCAGGTCCTGGGGTGATTTTATTTATATTTTTTATATACAGATATGTCTCATAGATCTGTTTTCAGCACATAAAATTCAGGTTTTTTATAAAAACTAATGTCAATATGAACACCAGCATTGATGTCTCATCACAGATCAGTTATATTACCTAGGTTACAGCTCAAAAAAAACATTCTAGGGTGCGTTTACACTTTAAACTATGGTGGGGCTGCCACCTCCGGGCCTCGATGCTGACGCCATGTTTCTGTCTGTCCCGTTCATCCAGAGGAAAAGGCTGCGCCGGACGTCGGTGCGGGAGGACTCCGATAGCGAGGAAGACGAGGTCAGCTCGGACCCGGACGACGAAGCAGACGAGCATGCCGAGGAGGAGGAGCATGCTGAGGAGGAGCCCCCGGCGGCCGGCGCCTCCTGGTCCAGCGATCATAATTACAATGCCGTCACGCCAGAAAAGACTGCACCCATATCACCAACAGTGTTAAACAAAAAGTGTATGTATCTCTTCATAGGCCTCCATAAATCACGCCTAACCATTGCCAATCTGTCAGCAGGCACTGTGGGTTGTAACCATAGGGGCCCCACTGTTTTTCCTTTTCGTACTATAAATGTGGTCGTTGTCATGTCTTTTTAAGAGATGATTCCTGTATGAACACGTGGGGTAGAATGGTGGCACTGTGTTACCGTAGATTAATGATGTGCAAACCTTTTGTGATGTTAAGTTGCCTGGCGCTCAATGAGAAGGGCACCTCCGCGAAACGGTAAGGATTTTAGGTGGATTACGGTAAGTATGTGTCAGAATGGGTTTTGACCAGTTTGCTGTAGTCCTTTTAGATTAAGGTATATTTGGCAGTCTTGTTTTTTTCTCTAATCCTCATTACGTAACTCTTGATTGAATGCAGAGCTGTATGTGGTTTTAAATGCCCGTTATTTGACTGTATCAGTCTCTCCAAATCAGCTGTGCTGTTGGTCTCTAAAAAGGTCCCTCCCTCTTCTCCCAAAGGTAGGTCTCAATGACTTTTTCTCTCCCGGTCTCATTTGGGACCACCAAGTAAATTTAGCTCAACTTTAGCTGGGAATATTTAGACACAATCCAATTTGGCACACCCCTGAGTTGCGCTCTTATATTGGGTTTATTTATTTTTATATATATAAATATATACATTTTAAGTTCCTGCTGAATGTGATGAATCACTACTCCTGGGAAACTGGCTTTCAAAATAAAAGGTGATATGACAGATTATATTTGGATGCCTCTGTTGATTATGTGAACGGTGGTGTCTTCAGGATTACTTGACCAGGTCAGCTCAGAACAAGCACATCTTATTGATCTTCACAACCCCACACACACACACACACACACACACACACACACACATCCTGCCTACGAGATGGATGTTCCCGAGGCCGGTCTCCCAGATGACAAACTTCTGGACCCGGACTAGCGACACCTCGCACAAGAGTCCACCCGGATACTACGGAGAAGACTCAAGGCTGGACGGACGACTGAACGTGGAATTGTGAAGGCAGAAGATATTCCACCTGGATTTAGAAGCCTGCAAGAAACCCATGCAAACACCACATGCATCCCACACTAGATGAGATTTGTTTGTATGATGGGGAGGTGTAATTGTGTTGCTGTGAAATGGCCACCTCCATCGCAGATGTCCCTACCTCCAAGTATGAGGACACATAGTGGGCAGACATCAGATTTTGAAGTTAACAGCGAATGTATTCTGTCATATGGGACTGATGAGCACGCAGGATGTCCATGGAGTTGATTTACCCTCCAGTCTGTTATTCCGATGTAATGTTCTTACACAAACACTGCAGTTGACAGAGTGGTAGAGGTGATATTGACTGAACTTTGTATCCGTTGATGGAATTGCATGTTTGGCTGCACTGGGTCTTTACATAGTGTTACTGTGCTGGTGTTTGGTTTTAATTCGCACACAACCTTGCTGTTGAGACATGAGTGGGGGGGGGGGGGGGGGTGTGGATGTGTGCAGTGGTGTACTGTTACCTATAGATTTAATAATTGAATTATATGGCTACCATCAATCATGTAATGATATTTAGAGGAGTGGCATTTTAACATGTCTGCCTATCTTGGGGTACACTAAATGATTACCACACAACAAGATACTTTAAACGTGGTTGCAAACAGGATGGTTTAATGTAGAGCTATCAGTGAATTTTAAAGTACTCTTACATGTAGTTGGATGTATTTAACAGCAGACATGGTAAGTTGTATCATCAATCCAAATGGTATCTGCATTGCATAAGCATGTTTTCAGTGTTGGCTGGTAGTTGTAGGTGATGAGAATGGCTTATAGAAAGCTTAGATTTGAACACTGGCAGCTTGTAGTGAGGTAAGAATTAGTGAGGTGTGTGTTTGCTGTAGTTGAAAGTAGATAATTGTGGTTTTAAAGTCTAAAGCAAAGCTCAGGCTACATGGTCAAGGTCAAACTTTTTTTTCCATGCTGTCAACCAGCAAATCTAAATATGAAAACACAGGTGAACCTGTTTAATAACTACTATGAATTATGCATAGCAAAAATGTATTTGCTATCTACTGCTATTAATAAAGCATCTATTTTTTTATTCTGAGTGGCTAGCTTTGTTTTTATTTTTGAATATTTTGGTTAATGTGATTATTCACAATGAAATTCTATTCCCTTTGTGTTTTAATGCGTGGTAATGCTGTTGTACTCAGTGTGTTTTAACGTGAGATACTTTACAATGCTAATATATTCCCTTTTCTCTTAATGTTTGATACCTTCCAATTCCAAAGGAGGTCCTGGGAGTTTGTATGTGTTGCTGCTTTGTGATGACCTGCTTCAAAAGAAATCGTCTAAACTGGATATATATAGTCTTTCATAACCCACGTTCATCTTTTAATCCTAAAAAATTAACTCGACACTACAACCACAATGGTTTGCTACTCAAATATATAGATTGTATTTTACCAAGCTCTCTTAATTATTTTTAAGCCTGACTTGTCTTTTTGTGTTTTGTTTCCCCTTCCAGCTCCTCTCCAAGAGGAGAAGCAGGTTGAGAAGGAGAAGGAAGCTCCTCCACCTGAGAAGTCCTCCCCTGCCGTCGCCGCCACCACGCCGGTCAAGGGCAGCAGGAAGTCCCCAGGCCCCAAAGGGGGCAAGTCCACCCCAAAGGGCAGGAAGCCGTCTCCTCCGGCCAGGGCGTCCAGATCGGCCAAGAAGAAGCTGTCCGTGTCCCCCACCAGGAAGACCAGCAGGGGCAGGAAGGCAGCTCCGGCTCCCCCCACCGCCCCTCACCATCCCCCGCCGCCGTCCCCCTTCCCGCCCGGCCCGGTGCACATCACGGGGGCGCTGAGAGTCACCAAGTCCAACTTCACCATCCCCAAGAAGCAGCCCCAGCCCGCGAAGGAGCCGCCACCTCCATCGTCAACGTCATCCTCGTCTCACGGCCAGACCGCCTCGTCCGCCAGAGTCCCTTCATCTCCGGGTTCGTCAGCCCCCTCCTCGTCTTCCTCCAGGCAGCCGGGGGCCGCCTTGCCCCCCCCCAATAACCAGATGAGGCAGAACATTCGCCGCTCGCTCACTGACATCCTGTACAAGAGGTGAGTTTCCCTGAGGACACAGTGGCACACATGCAACCACCACCCCCCTGCCCCACCCCGCGTGCGTGCGTCCGTCCGTGTGTGGGGGGGCTATTTAATGACAACTTTATTGGGGAAGGGTATTTAATTTTTAGTCTTGTGAAAGTATTGTTGTGTTAAACTTGAGCAGGATTAGTGGGGTTTGACCTTTAAGAAGCATAGCAGCTCGAGCAGATGGCGTGAGCTCAGTCTTCGCCGTGTCTCGTCTTTTACTCACCAGGGTGAGCGACAGCGACGATCTGAGCATGACGGAGGGCGAGGTAAGCCGCCTGGCTGTCGCCATAGAGAAGGAGATGTTCAACCTGTGCCAGAATACTGACAGCAAGTACAAGAACAAGTACCGCTCCCTCATGTTCAACCTCAAGGATCCTAAAAACAAAGTGAGTCCAAGTGTGTGTGTGGGTCGTTCACATGCAAATGGAGTTCTCCAGCACACGTCAACTGTAATAGTCATTCAACGCAAAACAATTAAGAAAACTTAAGGATTAAGGAAACTTATTGTGAAGACTAGGATATTGTTGTTGTTGTACGCATGCAGAACGGTAAGCTAACGAGAATAGACATTTGGTATATTTGAACGCATTAGCCTTTAGATTACCTCACTACACCTTTTAGCCATCGTCGTGTGAGTCTGCCTTCTGTGATGGCACCCCGCTGCTGCCTGTGGTCTAACTGGCGTTGGCGTGTCCTGTGCCAGGGCCTGTTCTACCGGGTGGTGTGGGGAGAGGTGAGCCCATTCCGGCTGGTGCGCCTCAGCCCAGAGGAGCTGCTCTCCAAGGAGATCTCAGAGTGGAGGAAAGCTACACCTTCAGAGGTAAACATGGCGTCCGCCTAGACCGCTTGACACGTATACGCTCATGACTGTGGGGGAGTGGGGTCACACCAAGGTTGTACAGATGCATCGCAGGTAGGGATGGGGCAGTATATGATTATTTCATTTATCACCATAAAAAAAACTCATAATTGTGTTGTGGTGATATCAATATTTTAATATAAGTGACTTGAAAAACTTCCTTATATGTTAGCTTGCATCTTTCCAGTCATGTACCACCATTGTGTCCCCCACATAACAAAGATAAATCGGATTTGATACAATACTGGTTTCTAAACAAAAACAAGCACACAGAAAAGATAACATTATAAAATTACATTTTGTATGGTTAGGTTTATTCCCATTTGCGCAAACAGTCTCTCAATGTTAACCTATAACATACAATTCATTGCTCTTGTAGAATATATATGGCACTCTTAAGCCCTTAAAATGTATTTAAACATTTTTAAAGGCTGTGTATCAATATCTTTTACATTTTTGACAGATTTTTCTCCCCTCCAGTCGAATATTCTGTTTGAGTTGTGGCACCTCTTTTAAACATGCCTTAACCTGGTTGGCTATACGAGAGAACCCTCATGTGAGTGGCAGGATAGCAGAAGAGACCAAGCAATACAGTCCAGAAATGAGGTCACATCTGGGGCCTCTTCCTTGTCTTTCCAGGGAGCAATTCTGTTAGACAGAGTTAAAAATAAGGACAACCCCTCCAGGTCCGTGCAGACAAAACCAATGACGGCAAAAAAAAAAAAAACAATCTTGAATTTTCCCACTGCCTGTGTGAATAGGACTGCTATTCTCACTTCCTAAGGCAGCAATATGAAGTTTTCCATCTGAGAGCAGCTCCCACACATTAGGGAACATTAGGGAACATTAGGGAACATGAAGTCAGCATTATACGAGGTACTCAATGAGTGGTCATTTCCCTCAGGGCCAGTCTCAAAGTGCCAAAGGCCATTTGAGCCACTCCAGGTCAGGCCACAGGCGCGAGTCCCGCACCCGTAACATGGACGTGGAGGAGGCTCCTCCAGGGGCAGACACAGATGTATGTACCTCTGGCACCTGCAGCTCTGCTCGCATGGCTTCTGCTGCAGTAAGTGGTGGCGTGCTGCTCTTTCTCTGCCCCCCCACCCCCCTTGCCCTCCCCATATCTTTCTCTTGTTGAAAACTTAACGACCGTCGCACCCGCCAATTCACTAACTCGCCTGTCCTGTCACTAAACTCTGTTTCCTTGTCTTGCTGGTGAACGCTCACTCTGGGGATGTGGTTTTCATACATTAGCATTTTAACATCACACATAACAGGAAATATCTTGAGTGACCCTAAACACTCAAATGTATCTAACAGATTTATAGATGATTGTCACTGTTGGTGTGCTTTTGTTTGTTATGTTTAAGTGTGCACTCAAGCACACATCTTTGTGTTAGTGTGCTTTTGGTATGTGCATACTTGTGTGTTTAAGTGTGCACTCATGCACACATCTGATGCAAGCCACTTTAAGATATAGTCACTAAAGCAGGTGCAATCGCCTCTGTTAGACCACCGACTTATTCTACACAGCCTTATGCTAAACGGTCCAGTAAAATATTAAATACTAAACACATTATTACGACCCGCACTTTGCAAACCACCACTGTGGTAGTGTTTCTCACTCACTAATATCTTATTAGCCGTCACACACACGCACGCACACGGCTGCTGGGGTTGAGAATTAAGTGTTTTCTTCTTCTTCTCTGATGTCTACAGGACCATGAAGACCCAGACTCCGCCCCATCAGGCTCCGCCCACACTGCGTCCGCTGGTGTGGAGGGGAATGGTGGCGGCAGCATGCCCGATATCTTCAGCACCATGCTTCAAGACACCACTGCCCATCACAAGAACCACCTGTTTGACCTCAACTGTAAGATATGCACAGGTAAACCAGGAGCTGGCAGGATGCGTGCGTGCCTGTGTGTGTGTGTGTGTGTGTGTGTGGATTATAACCCTAGTTGCGTTTACATGGACCCGATTATTCAGATTGAAACGGTTTAAAAGCCCGACCCGAAAGAAAATTCTCCATATAAACACCTCAATCGGAAGAAAAAGGCCCAACCGATTGACATTTCATTCCGAAGCAGAGGGGCAGTATAACCCGTTTCATGACACGTTTGAAAATAGAATTCTACCATGTAAGCGGTTAAACCTGATTACTTCCTTGATGTGTTTTAGCCTTTTTGCTAGCGGGAACCGTTGCATTATAAGCTAGATAATGTGTGCATGTTTAACATCTATTACTAGAGCAGCATTTAAACACCAGACCAGCCTGGTACTGATCCATTGATTTGAGTCAGACCAGGGTCAAGAGACGCTGGACTGTAATGTGTATTTCAGCGCGTTGACCGTTGCTACGGCGACTTTGTTCCCCCCTCCCCCCTCAGGCCAGAGGTCCGAGGACGAGCCATCGGCCAAGAAGGCGAAGCTGGCCAAGAAGCCGGAGCTCAAGCCGCCCAGGCAGGAGCTGCGCTCATCCAGGTCCTCGTCGGGGGACGTCGCCCCGGGCTACCAGCAGCCGGACGCCCCGCACTACCTCCAGCACCAGGTTGCCGCGGAGACCCCGGTGCCGGATGCCGCCGCCGCGTCCCTGCCCCACCTCTACCAGGAGGCGCTGAGCAGCGTGCCGCCACTGGCCCTGGGAGGCCCTCCGCCGGTTGCCGTGCCAACCGTGTCCTCCGTCAGCATCACGCGCAGAGACCCCCGTATGGCCCGGCATGGGGGCGGCGCTGGCAGCAGCTCTGTGGTGGCCACCCACTCCGTCCCAGAAGCCCCGGCGGCCGCCGCGGCCACGGCCATCTCTAGCGCCGTGACGACGGATCTTCCGCTGGCCCCACAAGTTCCTGCCGCTCTTGCGACAGAGGCAGCGCCCAGGGGCTCCCTGCCGATGCCGCCTGCCCCCCCGTCCTTGCTGTCCGTGCCGAAGCGGGTGAAAAATAGGTGCGCCATTTCCAAATGTCTGTTGGTAGCCATGACAACTGGCTAGCTTGTTTGTTGTCCACGCTCGATTTACAATTATGTAATAACGGCTAATAATTTTAAATATTGAATTAAGCCTGCCCATAATTTAATACCCAGCCAATAATGAAAGAACGTATTACATTATGGGCAGAAAGGTACTATTACTTTATTAGTTCAAGAAGTTTACTACATTAAGGTATTACAATTTACTTTTATTGCGAATGGAAACATTCTTAAATTATTAGCCGTTATTACATTATTGGCTGCTACACAAGTTTATTTATATAGCCCTTAATCGCTTTACCGTCCCAAAGGACTGCACTGCCCACATTACACATGGAAAGAAATAGGGATGGCACTGATACGATACTGAGATCATAAATCGGTCAGATACTGACTTAAAGAGGTGGATCGGTATCGTTGACAATTGGACAGTTTTAACCGATCCATGGGGCTGATCCGATTACATTAATTTACACGCGTAGGTCTACTGTCATTTACTTTGCAACTTAAACTTAACTTGCAACTTAAATCTTAATTTAACACTGGAATCGGATCGGTGCTCGCTATCGGCCGATACCCAAAGTGCAGGTATCTGTATCGGTATTGGGACTGAAACAACTGGTTCATGCCATCCCTAGAAACAACACCCACTGTCTTACACCTGATACTGAAAGTTTGCATCTCTTGATTTTACAGCACATCAGAAGCTCCGCCTGAAGGAGAGACAGCCATCTTCCTCCATGGTCAAGAGAAAATCTGGAAAGGGTTTATTAACATGCAGTCTGTGGCCAAGTTTGTGACAAAAGCTTATCTGGTCTCAGGGTCCTTTGAATACCTGAAGGAGGTTGGTACATTGTGTGTGTAATGTTTCTGTTTACAATTAACCTTTTAACAAATATAATTGAAAGTATGTCACCTTAGCTAGAATCATTTAAAAAGAGGGGTAAATAATATTAATGTAATATGAGTGGAACTGTAATAAATGTGAGACTTGTCTTAAAATGTAATTAACACGGTTAACCTTGTTCAATTGGTATAGGATTTGCCAGACACTATCCACATTGGAGGAAGGATATCTCCTAGTACTGTGTGGGACTACGTTGGGAAGCTGAAGACATCTCTGTCCAAGGTTTGTTTGGCAAAGCAGAGCATGTAGAACAGAGGACAAAAAGTGTATTCATAATTCGTTTTTTAAATATCTCCTTCCCCTTTCGTCCTCGACGATCTCGCTCTCTGTCTCTTCCTCAGGAGTTGTGTCTGATTCGGTTCCACCCAGCCACAGAGGAGGAGGAGGTTGCGTACGTCTCTCTCTTCTCTTACTTCAGCAGTAGGAAGCGCTTTGGCGTGGTTGCTAACAACAACCGCCGCATTAAAGACCTCTATCTGATCCCGCTCAGTGCCAAGGATCCCTTGCCTTCCAAACTCCTGCCCTTTGATGGGCCAGGTAAGCATTCAGAGACGCAAATACGTTTGTTATTATTGTATTATATTATATAGATTATTGATGTTTGTATTTGTTATTCGTGGTCGTTTGCCTTTATTGCAGGTTGAAATGAGAGCTTATTTGTTTACAATTGTGTGCAGCAGGGGGCGCTTTTATATGCCTCGTCAGTTTTTCCTTATAATGCACTTATGAATATGTAACCTATTTTGTCATCTGTATCACATTTCACATTTGTAATGGTTTCTAATAAAGCAACGTGTGCATCAGAGATTGGTGCCATTTTAAGAGTCCAG
Source organism: Typhlichthys subterraneus (assembly GCA_027564835.1). Classification (NCBI taxonomy): domain Eukaryota; kingdom Metazoa; phylum Chordata; class Actinopteri; order Percopsiformes; family Amblyopsidae; genus Typhlichthys; species Typhlichthys subterraneus. The sequence continues at coordinate 25,513 of JAODUH010042203.1, read as the reverse complement.
TGTCAGACTTGCTTCTTTAGGCTTTTACCTTCAAAGTACCTTAAATACTTGTGTGATTTCATACAGGCCCTCTGCATCTCCGTGTGATTTGCTTTAGCCTTGCTTGAAGACTGGATCCAACTTGAATTCTGCTAAATATGCCGTTGTTTGGTGAAGAGTTAGTTAACTGTGCACCACAGATATGTTTATGTTGAAAAGCAATGGTATGTCATCGGTCACAAACAAACATGGACAGATCGACTTCCTCAATAAGTTAATTTTGGACACGTGAAGATGTCTACATAATTAAAATGACTGAACATTTGGATAAAACATGTTGTACATTAGCTTTGAATAACTGATCACCAGAGGCAGCAACCTCCATGTGGACAGGCTTGTACTGATTGTGAAAAGTTAGATATCAGTTTCTTAAACAATAGATTAGATTTAGACTTACTGTGTCTCAAGTTTTATGTTGTGGGCTCTTTGTGTGAATGATGATGTTTTGCTGAAGTATTGCTGAAACGCCACATTGTGAAATGGTTGAGGATTTATTGTGAAACATTTTGCTTTGCTGGTGGCTTAAGTGATTATATGAGCTCTCATTCCCCGTTTTTTTGGTGCATGTTTGTTCTTATTGCATTGTTTAGTTGACGTTGCTGTCCACACCTGAGTTTTGTTTAATCTTGTGTCCATCTTCTAGGACTTGAACCAGCTCGGCCAAACCTCCTCCTGGGGCTGCTCATCTGCCAGAAGGACAAAAAGCGTGTTGGCGCTCCGCTGGAAAGCGAAGAGAAGCGCCTGAGGATCCAGAGCAAAGATGTGGACATGGACACCGGCCTTCCGAAGCCACAAGCCACGGTCAAAGCAGAGAAAGTGGTGCAGCCGAGCCAGGAAATTCCCTTCAGCACGACGCCGCCGGGAACCCCCCCGCCCCTCGGCTCTTCCGAGAACTCGTCCGGACCCGCCGTCCCGGCCGCCCCCACCGCCCTGTTCCCTGCCCCCACTTCTATCCTTTCCCTCTTGTCTGCGGTCAAGCCGCCCCCTGCCACGTCCACTGCTGCCGGAAAAGACTCGGCAAACCCCGCCACTCCTCTGCAGACCATCCTCAAGACTCTCTTCGGCAAGAAAAAGCAGGACTCGGAGGCGTCCGATTCCCCCTCGGATCAAGGTGGGGAAGCCTCCGTCTCGGCTGGCGCAATGCTGGACCCCATTGTCCAGCAGATCTATACAGGGAATCGGGTGGATGAGGAGGATGAGGATGACCGACCGTACGACCCGGAGGAGGAGTATGACTGCAGCAGGGGGTACGGAGCAGCCAAAGCGCCCGTGGATTCACCCAAAGAACCCGCGGCCTCCAAGCCGACGGAAAGCGCAGGCACCGAGATGGACGATATAGCATATGACCCCGAGGACGACTCGCTCTTCGACGAGGTCAAACCCACAGCTCCGGGGCAAGCCAAGAGCACACCGGACGCTATGACGGAACCACAGAAACTCCTGGAGAGCCTCAGGCAGATTCAGCAAAAGGAACTTGCACAGCAGTCTTCGTCGGTGACCTCTTTCCCGCTGGTGGACTCACTGTTATCACCGCCTGCCAAGGCCCTCTTGGCCAGCAGCCAGTTGCTGCAGTTAGGCAAAAAAGTGGAAGAGCTGGTGAAGTCTTCGTCGGTTATGCCCCTGATCAACCAAAGGAGAGACCCCCGACAGAGCAGGGATCCTCGTCAGGCTGTCAGCGGCAACTCCCAGTCGAGCGAGCCTGAGGAGCGAGAGGAGACGCCCACTCCTCCCACGCAGCCGGAAGAGCCGGAACTGTCCAAGAGAGCGGATGTCGAAAGAGCCGAAGAAGAAACCGAAGAAATGGAGACGCAACCTGAGGAGGAGGAGGAGGAGGAGGAGGGGGGGGAGGGGGAGGGGGAGGGGGAAGAGGAGGCTGAGGAGGATGCAGAGGAGAAAGAAGAGGAAGAAGAGGCAGAAGAGAAGGTCCAGGCTTCCCCGTTCAGAGCGCCAGACAAGGCCGAGGTGTCAATTCCGCTATTAGGCGAGCAGGGGGAGCACGACATGGACGATAGTTACTTGGAGGAGCAACAGCAGACGCCTGAGGAGGAAGCGGCTGGAACAGACGACGAGGTAGAGGTGGATAAGTTCAGCATCTGGCCCAACGCCGCCAGCATCCTGAAAGGCGAGGACCCGTACGATCACTATGACAACAGCCAGGATTCGTCCTCCTCTGGTTACTTCAACCGCTCGTCCACCGTGACGTCCACGATCCCGGTGCTCACTCAGAGCTCTGCCATGGGCGGTGGCCTGTCGTCGCACATGGCGCGCATGTCCACCGCAGGTTTCCAGAGCGACTACAGGCCGCCCCAGGCGGCCGACGTTCCCCCTCCGACCGCTTTCCCCCCACATCCCCAGATGGGGGGGCATCCTCCGATGCAGGGGCCGCCCCCGATGGCCCGACCTCCGCCCATGTCTATGCACCCCCCTCCGATGCAGGCCCCCCCGCCGCACATGCAGGGCCCCCCGCCGCACATGCAGGGCCCGCCACACATGCAGGGACCGCCCATGCCCATGCATGCAAGGCCCCCCCCGATGCAAGGCGATGTTGGCCAGCAGTACAGGCCCCCTCCTACTACCTACGCGCCCTATCAAAACCAGTGGGGGGTTCAACAGCAGCAGCAGCCTCCGCCCGGCCCCCCACCCCAGAATATCATGCCCCCGAGAGGGCCGCTGCCGTTTCCCCCGATGGCCCAGAGAGGGCTTCCCCCGCCGCACCCTCAAATATTCGCTCCCTCCATGCCCCCGCAGCACATCGGGCAGCAAGGGCCCCCTCCAGGCCTCCCTCACCCCCAGAACAACTTGCCTCCCCCGCCGAGGTTTTCCGCCCCCCCGCCGCAGCCGCCCTTCGGGTTTCCGGGATCCAGGGGTCCCCTCCCTCTTCCTCCTCCGCCGCCGTTCCAACGGCCGCCCCCCCCGCAGGTTCACTTCGACAACAGGCTCCCTCTTCCGTCGTCTCACTTCCCTGGCGGGCCCAGGGGCCCCATGCCGTCGCCCCAGTACAGCGACCAGCCCCCGAGGGTGGACCCTCCCCGAGCGGGCCCCGTCACCGACCAGTATGGCAGCGACGGTGGCGGACCTTTCAAGCAGGAGCAGCACCAGAGCCAGCAGAACCCCCCGCACATGTACCACAAGGACCGCCAGCAGGCGCCTTCGCCGGGTCCTTCGTTCAGGAACCCTCACCTCGGCCAGTACGAGGACAGGCGAAGTCTGCCCCCCGGTGGCGAGATGAGCGGCCAGCACTTCCAGCACCCGCTCGGCCAGTACGGCGGGCCCAGGCCCCACTCGCCTCAACGTCCGTCGTTCGACGACCGCCGGGGCCCTTTGCCCCAGGACCACCGGGGCTCTCTGCCCCAGGACCACCGGGGCTCTCTACCCCAGGACCACCGGGGCTCTCTGCCCCAGGACCACCGGGGCTCTCTGCCCCAGGACAATCGGGGACCCTCGCACCATTTCGGCGGTCCTGCAGACCGGTACCGCCCCGACAGGCACTCGGATGAGGTGAGGCCCACCCGGCACAGCGGCCCGCTTCTGCCCACGCCACCGGAGGGTCCAATAGCTGCGGTGGCTCCACCGCCAGGCCGCCACAGGGACGAGCACTGGCGCCACAGCTCCCCCGACCCCAGGAGGAGGAGCAGCAGCAGCTCTGCTCAGGAGGGCGCGGAGCCCCGCGGGGGAGACCGCCCAGGGCGCTTCGAGGGAGGGCACCGCGAATCCCACCCACCTCCCCCTCCTCCTCCTCCTCCTCCACCACCTCCCATTGGTATCTCGCACCTGCTGGATGAACGGCAGCGGGACGCGCCTGAAGACCGCCGGAGGGACAGGCACTCGTGGGACCGGGGCCAGAGCAAGCGCTGGAGCCGAGAGAAGGACTGGGATCGAGGAAGGGAGAGGGATCGCAGTAGAGGGCGGGAGGGAGAGAGACACCGGGAGTCAGAGGGGGAGAGAAACCGGGAACGA
>JAODUH010042203.1:0-21417 GCA_027564835.1 Typhlichthys subterraneus | reverse complement strand
GAAGGAGAGAGAAACCGGGAGTCAGAGGGGGAGAGAAACCGGGAACGAGAAGGAGAGAGAAACCGGGAGTCAGAGGGGGAGAGAAACCGGGAACGAGAAGGAGAGAGAAACCGGGAGTCAGAGGGAGAGAGACACCGGGAAAGAGAGGGAGAACGACACCGGGAGTCAGAGGGAGAGAGACACCGGGAAAGAGAGGGAGAGAGAAGCCGGGAGGGAGAAGGAGCGAGAAGCCGGGAGCGAGAGGGAGCGAGAAGCCGGGAGCGAGAAGGAGAGAGAAACCGGGAGTCAGAGGGGGAGAGACACCGGGAAAGAGAGGGAGAGAGAAGCCGGGAGGGAGAAGGAGCGAGAAGCCGGGAGCGAGACGGAGAGAGACACCGGGAGCCAGAAGCGGACAAAAGGCGGGACAAGGAGAAGGAGCGGGACAGGGAGAAGGAGCGGGACAGGGAGAAGGAGCGGGACAAGGAGAAGGAGCGGGACAGGGAGAAGGAGCGGGACAGGGAGCGGGCCAGGGGCAGGGATTCCGAACGGAGAGACAGCGATCGCGAGCGGCCACGGGCCCGCGAGAGGGACCGCGACCGGAGAAGGGAGAGGTCCCGCAGCAGAGACAGAGAGCGAGGGAAAGACCGGGCCAGGGACAGGGAGCGGGACAGAGACCGGGAGCGGGACAGAGACCGGGACCGCCGGGAACGAAGCAGAAGCAGAGAAAAGAGAGAGGAGAAACGGGAGAGCAAGCATGGCGAGAAAATGGAAATGGAAAATGACAAATCCTAGTATCTTCTCCATTCTGGACGCTATTCTGCTGCTCACTCACCAATCAGATCTGTAAATATCAGTGGACAGTATTTTACAAGCTGTTCCTCGCGCCTGCAGTGTTTGTATTGTTTGTCACTTGGTGGATGAATTTATTTGAGCACATTTGGAAAACCTGATGGTAATTTTAAGTTTGCTTGTGCACCGAAGACATATTACATGTATGTTCCATAAAAGCTTTTCTTTTTGTTTCGTTTTTTGAACCACAGGCAAGTAACAGAATAACACTCACTGTCATTCGTGTTATGTAAATATAAATGTATTTGTGTGTGTGTGTGTATATATATATATATTACACGCACACATACATATACACACTGATGTTTTTAAGTTGTTCCTTTCTAAGTAGAGAAAATGTAAGCCATATATTGTGGAAGGATCATGTCACTGCTTAGATCTGACTGTTCACACTACAGCTGTATATGTGTACTATGTTCAGCCGCTGTCCACGGGGGAAGAAAGGCCCTGGTTATGGGATAGATTTGAAGGTTATTAAAACATGGTTCTGTTCAAACTCAGTCTTCTTGACTAATTAAACATTTTTTGAAAGATCTCCCTGTTGTATGTTCTATGTTGTAAATGCACAGTATGAGAATATTGTATTAGTAAATGCGTTCTGTCAACATTTTATGTAAAGGCATCTGGAATATTTTTTTAATCTTAAAAACTATGCTAGTGGTTGTAGTTCATGCAGGTTTACTTGAATGTCCTTACAAATAAGGCTGTCAATGGTTTCATACTACTGTATGAAGCTTCAGATTCCCACTGATATTCAGCCTATACCTTCTCTTAGAGCAGATGACCTCACCTCAGACTGAAGGAATGCTCTTTATGGAATTATTCACAATTTATTTGTACTTTATTTAGATTTGCAAACATTTAATCAGCCACAGTAAACAAGGTAGTGTCGATGTTGCTGAAGTATTCTCTACTCTTCTATAAAAGTGAACAAAAAAGTGCCTGTTCTCATAAATCCGTAAAATATAAAGTTATAAAAAGGCAAATGCTAATATTTTAAATGATAAGATTAAAATGTGGAAGTACAAAACAAATGTCTCTAATGTGCTGGGGAGAAAAACAACTGCTTCTCATCCAGTAACTGATTTAAACTTCAGATGATAATAAAGGCTGAGATTAGTCCATATCCAAGATGTCCCCTGGTAACCCCTCTTTGCCACCCATCTCCTTGCCGCACTAACCCTCTGCGCCTACGTCTCTCATGACCTGATCACCTCCATCGTCTGTCAAACAAGAGTGATCAGAAGATGGTACCGCCTGGCTGGATGTTGCATGTTCAGGATCCGTTGACGAGCCGCTCGGTTCCCGAGGTGACAAGGGGCGCTGGCCCCAGTCTGCAGCTGGACTGGTTTTTCTCCCAGCCTCATATTGCTTCTCCTCAAGACATTTCCTTATTGGTTCCCTCCTGCTTTTGTTGGCACCTCCAGCCCCAGTCTGCGTTCCTACTGGTTTGGAGGGTGGTGGTGGTGAAGCCCGAGAACGTGACCAGATTTTCTGTATCCTCTTCGGGCACCACACAAATTCATCCTTAGGCTTGTAGCAATGATAGGCAAACTTGACGAGGCGCCTGCGTTGATTTTTGTCGCGCACAGCGAACAGGAAGTAGTTGAGCACACCCTCTTTGACATTTGGGAGGTTTCCATGGACGATTGTCTCCTCCAGGAAGAACCTGACCAGGGGTGCTTGGTAGTGTTGCAACCCCAGGGTTCCCAGGCACTTCAGAATGCGTGTTATGCGCAGGTTGTTGTGAGTGTTCCTGTCATGGCCGCACACAAACACAAAATACTCTGTCATGGCCGCACACAAATGCAAAATACTCTGGGTAAATAAAGCAGCACAATCCTTTTATTATTCATATCCTGACTGTTTTCTGGTGTGCGGACACACCACAGCTTATCAAGTTTGCAGGTAGCCTCTCTTTCACGCTTTGTTAAAAACCCAGTAGCAGCAGCCTAGCCTGGTGTAACCAGGTCTGGGTCTGGCCACGCTCCATTAGAAAGTGGTTGCAGACGAATCCTCCTACTTTGCCTAGACCCTTTGCCTAGTTTATTTTGAAACTATTGGACAGTGCTGAACCAATCAGTGTTTTGGCCGCCGTCTAGCTCTACCATTATTTAAAAACAGGCTTGACTTCAACATCATCTCACTAACCCACCCTGATTGGACCACCAGCAGGGTGGCTGTGCAAACGCTAATGCCAACAGGGTTTCCAGACTGTAATCTCGAGAGCGATAGTCGGGAGGAACCAGGCTAGTAGCCTACTACTAAGCAAAAAAAAAAAAAAAAAAAAAGAGTATAGCCAACTTGTTGTTTCCCTGTTATGTAACTATTCAAGGTACTAACCTGGGCCTCAGCCTGTTGTGAAATCATTTGTTTTGAAATACCATTACCACCCCCTCCTCCCAAAAGAGTCAATCATCTGCTTTTATTGTATTTGGACGCTGCGTACCCTGATTTAAACTCGCCGTACAGCACTTTTCCACACACGGGTTCCTATTCAAAATCATAATGTGTAGCGGTTAATACAATAATGTTCTGTAAATAAACACAATTTAAAAAAATATATATATATATTTTATAAAATAGAGGAAATAACATTAAAATGTAGATGTTATAGCTAACCTGTTAAGATTACTGAACCTCTCCTCCCAGTGGCCTGCTCTTCTGACCTCTCCTGTCTTCTCACTGGCCAGCTCGATGCCATAGAAGGCCAACATAAGCTTGTAGGATTCCTGCAGGTTTCTTATTGCAATCTCACTGGAATTGAATGCCTATAATGATTATGATGGTTACTCCGTTAGTGAGAAAATACCTTTTATTGTACTTACATTTAATGATTTTCAGAAGCTTGATGATTGGCTCACCATAATTTCAGCTCTTGAGAGCACAAAGGCTTCATAGTTTACTCCTCGTTCTTGGAGTGGAAATAACCTTTGAGGGAAAAACGATAAGCATCTTTACAAACGGCCGTGTTTGATATTTATGCTTTTAAAGAAATAAAATGGTAGGAGTAGTGTTACGGTATGTACATTTCATTACATATGTAACAACGTACCATTGGATATAAGTATGTACTCTCTCCAGTTTGTGATATTCTTTATTCCACTGGCTGTGAAACTGAGATATGTAGATGCCTAAAACAAGAGAAATTAAGGCAGACTTGCTAAATAAATGATAACAGCAATCATGTAAACTACAACCAAGAACATACTATTCTTCATGTCATGTTTCTGTGGAATATACCAGATGGCATTGCTCATGCCTTGGATGCTAATTAATAAAAAATAACAAACATACAATCGTTGGGCTAATATAGCTGCTATTTTGTATTGCTACAAGACCACTGGGCTGTCCTTTAAAACATTGGGATAAAGAAATAACAGTCTAGAATTCAGTTTAATTAATGAGTTTAATTAATGTCCAACTGGGCCAAAAAATACAGTCTACTGTACGTGTGGACTTACCATCAGGCATAGAAGGCCTACTGTCAAGGTAGAAGTCCAAATTAGGCATGCTGTCCACCTGTTCCATAGAATAATAATAGGCTGACTGTCAGTGAACTACTGCTAACTAATATTAATGTCTGCTAAATTAATGTACATTGCTCACCTCCATCTCGCACAAGTTCTACATGAAGGACAAAAGTAGGGTGTTAGCTCATCTGATAAATAATGGCTTTAAGTTAGAATATGAATAATAATACATTATTATATACAACAACGATGTGTTTAAATGTGTAGCTGACTCACGGGGTAATTGTGTCTGTAGTTCTGCATGTCTTTTGCGGCATTCCGGAATCGGTTAAATGTGTACTGGGACCAAAGGAACATGTCACACACACACACCATTCATGAGCCCAATATTGGAATCGCTTATAGCCTACACATAATAGGTTATATTGTATATTACGATATCAAGGCAAATATGACAACATTTTAGGTAAGCTAACAGTTCGACTCACCTCGTTAACTCTGGGAAAACTGGGATATATTTGGGAAGTGGTTTCTGACGTCTCCTCCCAAGTCGAATCATACTCGCAATACAGTGGATCCGTGTTTTCAACTATGCATTCATCGCTATTAAACTCATCGCCTTCTTCGGTGTTTCTCTTACTTTCGACGACGCTAGAACTGGAGTCTGATGATGGATCTTCGATGGTGTCAGAAACAGAGTCTTGTCGTTGTCTGAATTTTAACTTAGCAATTATGCTTACAGCTCCTAACGCCAATCTAATGGCCAAACGTTTACCATAGTGCCACGCAGTCTTACAGAAGAAATAAAGTTTTAGAATAAGAATCATGCTTGTAAGTGAATACACAGCCAACTTCTACAGTAGATTGTGATCGTGTCGGTTTTCATAAATCATGTTTCACTTTCGATTCCTGGTAATTTATAACAGAAAGTAACATAGGTTATAGGCTATTACTGTACATTAACTGCTGATCGCTAGGCTGCACATAAATCATAAAGTTATTAACCTAAAATTATATTTTTGCATTTTTTAGATTTCAACAACATAGAAATAATATTGTAACAAGTCAGAACATCAGTTAGGCTACAGATTTAAAAAAATGTTATGCTAAACTGCCTGAACTATTGTTTTATATTTCTACATAATGCAATCTCATAACATTTGTCTACATATCCAACAGAACATGACATGGATCAGATTGCTTGCCATTTTCTATAGTCAAAAAACATGCCCATTCTTATTACAGTGTGTCTCTATAGGACGAGGTCCTATAGGTCACACACAGAAATGTGGTCACACACCAGAGCCATATGATGCTGCACACCAGCAACTCAGACTTTTCAATTTACTCGATTAGGCTAGAACATTGTAGGGTAGGCTAGTGTGATGTTCTCTGCTCAGAACACTGCAGTATATTACTCTATTGCTCTAAATATATATTTAATTAAAGCAAAACTGTGCTCCTTATAGGTTAGTATACTTCACTAACTGTTAACTTTTAAAGTCGCTATGGATCTAAATGTCTAGACTGAATATTTTAATAAAATGTATAAACTTTACTTAGCAGCTTTCACAAAGGCGTTGCAGCTCTATACATGCTTTAAGATATTATGCATGTAGATGATTCATAAAGAAAATTACCAGAATTGTATATTTAGTATTTTAATTTTCAAACCATAAGGAAAATTATACAAATGTCTCTACAATTATTGTCACGCATTTATGTAGGTATACACTTGGATTATTCAAATATAGTCTAAACCAGGGTCTAAACAAGTGTCGACAATCTTAACAGATAAAGCAACCTGCCTAATCAAATATAAAATAATTGTCACTCAAAACTTTCATGTTGGCCTTTTCGGATATCACGCATTTTAAGAGACCCTTAAATTGACAATTTTTGTTTCACTTTGTCATGTTAAATATAAGCAATTTAGCAGAATAAAAACTCAAAATGCACAGAAATACAAAAATACAAGTTAAAAAAAAAACGTTTATTTGATTGGGGGGGGGGGGGGGGTTTAAGTATTTATGGTATTAAATATTCAAACAACTCCTGGAAAGTAATTCTGTCTGTCTTTAATTTAGACTTGTTTTTAAAGTGAGAAAATGACCGATAATTCCCTGGATTATTTAAAACAGAAAGTTTTTTTTTTTTGCCTGATATGGTAATGATGATTACTCTAGCATAATGACATATAGTGAATAACAGACACACACACACATACACACACAAGTTAAGAGTCAGCTATAACTTACACACTCAAGTCTCAACATGTAAAACACAAAAACAAACAGCGAGCTCAGCAAAATCAGTCAATTTTCTGTAAGAGGTTTCTTTTTGTATCAAATAAATACAAACTAGTTATGTGTGAAATGCCGTCACTAGTAGAGACAGGACATCGCGGACCGTGGCTCACTGTGTGAAGGACAAGAGGTGGAGCTTTACTCTAGGAAGCTGTCCAACGTGACACAAGGTGGCGCTCTAGGGGGAGGAGGCCTCGTCACCTTCTTCCTTTTAGCCATCAGGGGACGAATCTCCGACAACGGAGACTGGAACAGGAAGGTCAGTTAAGGACTAAAGCCTCCTGTTCTCCATTAGGTTCTCAAACTTTGAATCACTTCAGCGCATTTCTCCTTGTACAGCACATTTGGCCTCGAGTGATTAGACACAAGCCCAGGTTAAAGTCTAGTTTTACCGAAGAAGAAAAATATATAATAAAATATATTATTATTATTATTATTATTATAATAATAATAATAATCATCATCAATACTACTACCACCACCAGGCAATTTGGACTAATGTGTTTGTGTTTGTGACAGTGTTTAACTAAGGTGAACTAGCCTTATGGAGTTTTACTCAAGTAGAACTCCAATTACCAAACAAAATAAGCACCTGTGCTTGACCAATAAGGGATGGACTTTTGTTCTCCCAAAACGTGTTTGTCGATGTATTAAAGCAACGTACTCAAGAGGTTCACAGATGTGCCAGAAGAAACACAAGCAAAGGATACCGGTTGGATGAATTTAGTCCGTCCTCCTAAGCCATCATATCCAGTTTTCACCTGAAACAACATTTGATATTACTGCGCCCCCAAACATCCTGCCTAGCTCATTGTTTACATCCAGCTCATTGTTTAAGTGCACAGCTGGCACAGAGATGTAGAGACCATCGCCTGTCACTCAGCACTGAGGTGTGGGTGGGGAACCCATTCAGAGTTTAAAACCAAAACAACTGGGGTGCGTTCAAATTCGGAAAACACATTTTCACTGAATTCATTTTAAATAAAATAAAAATGTGGAATTTTCCTTTTTGTTAATGTAGCGAAAATAGTTTTTTTATAATACCATTTTGTGGCAGCACAGATTATGATATACGTTTGTGTAACTAAGATTCGCTCGAAAGAAATATTTTATATGCTTATTTATAAACATTTATACTCAATTTGTGTTCCAATTCAGGCGCATGCAAGACATGGTACTTCCGCATTTTGCCGCTTAGCGTCAATCACATGCACAGTCAATGCACACAGGTCTGTTTGGCCGATGCAGAAGCATAACATGTTGAACCTACGCCGTCACTGACACTGTAGCCAAGATGCAAGTTCAACGCAGAAGCACAAATGGGCCTTTAGTCCAGTGGCTGTGTGTATGCAGAGAACCACCTCCTCAGACCGCTCGTGGGCAGTCGAAGGGAACTCAACTCAATACTGTTAAAAATTGTTTGCAAACATTCACCTTTATTTGCAAATTTGAACGCACCTCTGCTTTCAATTCCAAACACAAAGTGCAGAGTGTACCTATAAAAATTACAAATTTTAGCGAAAATTCACTTTTTTTATTCTCAAACTCACAAATTATATTTTTGAATTTACAAATGACTACCGACAGAGCATTCCTCGCAATTAAACAAAGTGTTTGCAATGCAAACCCAAGTCTTGTGGCAATACGTACAGCTCCAACTGTAGTCCTCTTGGGCTCCATCATGCTGCCGAAGGTCTTCTTCCTGAAGAGCATGGAGTTCCTGAACAAAGCCTGCATACACATGTCCTCCGCCAGGGGCTGGTGAGACACATCAGATAAACATCAGGTCACATGTTGCCTCGAGGAAGACAACGTCTGTTAAATGTATTCTGTAGTATTCTGTAGTCTTTGTATTGTAAAAGTACCCCGTTTCCTGACGAGATCTTCTCCTTTGGTCTGGGTGCAGATGACCTAAAATTGTGTCAAGCATTATAGATTATAGTATTAAACAGGGTTACATGCATGTCATTAATGCATTTTGTACATTGTGCCCTTTATAAATTAATTGAGTAATCGATACAGTATCACGCACCGTATATATATAGACAAATTTACTACTGACATCATGCCGACGTCAACATATTCGCATGCAGTACACAAAATATGGTTAAATTACATTACTTGGCACAGAACAGTCACTTCCACATGTCAGATAATTATTTTAGCACGCTATGTCAACCAGCGTCTTTTAGGCATTTTGCCGATGTGGCTGCAAGCAATTAAAAATGTGATCTCTAGTGGTTAATGCTCTTGAGTAGCTTGACAAGTCATTGGACTCTTTCGTACTTGTGTTGCAAAACTGTGTGCACACGCTTCTTCTTTGATCGGTATCGGTGACAATCGGACAGTTGTAACCGATGCATGGGGCTGAGCCAATTAAATTCATTTACATGTGTAGGTCAGGTTGTGCCATCCAGGATGGTCTAGTGGTCTGGGTGTTGGGCTCCCAACCAGAAGGTCATGGGTTCGAACCTAACTGTTGACCTAACTGGAAGCATCCTTGAGCAAGATGCCTAATCCCCTAACTACTGGTTCACCTTGCAGGGCAGCAATCACCATCTGTGTGAATGTGTGTGAAAAGCGCTCTATAAATGCAGTGTATTTATCCCTAGGCAATACGGTTGTTTGAAGGCTCTTCAATAGTTTTAAAATTATTTAAATTTTAGGCCCGAGGTCTACGTCCAGTAGAGTGGAGCGTGCCCAGACCATAATCTCCAGGTGCATTGTGGGTGTTTGAGGTTAAACAACGTGGTGGCACATGTAGAAGGCCTGCGACGGCTTACGTGGGGTGGTCCAGACGCATTTTCTTGGCCGCGACCTGGCCTGACCTCTTGTTCCCTTCGTCGGGGGTGGTGACGTCATAGGTCATGTTGAGGTCAATGTCCCCATTGTCTCCGTCACCATGGAGACGGGGCTGTATCAGTTCCAAAGGGGCCGGACTGACAGGCAGGAAGAAAGAACAGAGATTTCAACAGATTACAGATACAGATACAAAAGATTCAGGGCCGTCTAACAAACACCAACCAAAAGTCTGCAACGCAATTCGTTTTTCCAAGTTTTTATGAAGGAGCTATACTCAGCATCGAGAAGTTAACGAAAATAACCAAATGTAATCGGGGATGTAATAGGTGTGTATGTCTCACAGTACAAACTACATAAATTATTTGAAGAGGGGTCATTTTAATGCCAGCTTGTTTACATTAAGATGCCTTTCACTGCTCTACAGCGAGCATCATAATTTACATGTGGTACTTTGTGTATCTACACAGGATGTCCATCCCGGCTGCCACTCAGACCTTTCAAAGACTAGTCTGCTGAGGGCTTCGTTGGTCCGCGTTGGCGTGCTCAGCGTCTTCTGAAGAATCTCCACCTTTTTCTTCAGACTCTGAAGACAACACACACATCATAAAACCACTTCCACACAAAGATAAATGGTGCGCACAAACGTTCTCTTACAGCGATCTCTTTGTCAGCGTTGGCTAGATCCTTCTGTAGAGCCTTCAGGTCCTCCTTGCTCATATTGCTCTCCACCGTGGCCTTTTGCAGCTAGAAAACCAGATAGAACAAGTATTCCTAATGTAACGGATACTAATGACACGCATTTCACTTCAGGTAAGGACCAAACTGGCCTGCAGTTACCCTGTTGTTGGAGGCAAACACTTCTCGCTTTAGCTTTTCACACATGTCGTTTGAAGACTTCAGGCTGCCTTTGAGGTTATCATACTCTCTGCAACGCACAGGAGACACACACACACACACACACACACACGACAGGTGGTCAGGAGGAACCAGCAGCTAGCTGGGGCTAACGTCTCTCTCTGATAGGCTAGCCCTGGAGTTGGCATCCTTGGAGCAAGATGACCAACCTCTACCGGCTCCTTGTCATACTTGGAAATGTACTCACTGTAAAATAAGATGGATAAATGCAATCTGCTAAATGACCCAATGCTAATTGTTAAGTAATCCTCAGAGCAGGGCCTCTACGCTGACTCCCCCCCACCAATGAGCACATGTGTTCCAAAGTTAAAACATTTAGGAGCACAGACAAAATTCTATTCATTAAGGGCAAACATAATGAATCACCGTTATGCAATTATTCACCTTTTGTATTTAGTTATTAATTTGTTTTCATTGCATGTTAATCTCTATATTATGATGTCTGAATGGCTTGGTTTTTGACAGAGGAGAGATGTTTGACCCATCATTAAATATCTGTTGTAATTTGCTCAATTGTGACATGGTCACATACGCTATTGTATAGATTTTTTCCTCCCTTCATTAATGTTCTTGAACTACAGTAGGCTAGTGTCTCCATATTCAATGTGGCGGTATCGAAAGTAGTGAAGGACAAACAGAACAACTAGGCTAGAATATAGGAATGTGAGCAAACCTAATCTTGAAAAGTTATCTGTATAGCCTGTGTTTTTATAACTTCCTAGCCCATTTATACTCCATTTAGTATGTAAACAGGGTATTTACCGTAATTGCACAAACGCGCAGAAGTCACACATTCCCATTTTGCTAGTGTTGGGTCGAACAAACACAAAACACTGCCTGTTAGTTTTAGCTAGCAGTGATGACGAGGTAGCTCATATTGGAAAGTGTTTGTGTGTTCAGCTTCAAGACCTGATTCGAACACAAGTTTTCCACGAGCGTGGATAGAGTGTAGTTATGGTAACGATAACCAATTTAACATTAAAGAAGGCAAGCGCATACCCTCTTTGGAACAGGTGACTTTAGACTGTCATTCATGGTGCTCCTAATTATTATTTAACGTTTGCACACAGCGGCAGCGTCTTAGTGGCGTCTTACTTCTTGAGGGAGATGCAGTAGATGGAGAGCTGCTCCACAGCAGCTTGACCCACGCCCATGTCTGTGATCATGGCTTCCACTTCATGCCGCTGGCCCTGCAGCAGGATGTCCAGGCTAGGGTACGCAGCACAGGGTTAGCATGCAGGGTTATCATACAGGGTTAGCATTCAGACGCAGCACAGGGTTAGCATACAGACACAGCACAGGGTTAGCATACAGGGTTAGCATACAGTGTTAGCAGGGTTAGCATACAGGGTTAGCAAGGTTGGCATACAGGGTTAGCATTCAGACGCAGCACAGGGTTAGCATACAGGGTTAGCATACAGGGTTAGCATTCAGACGCAGCACAGGGTTAGCATACAGACGCAGCACAGGGTTAGCATACAGGGTTAGCATACAGACACAGCACAGGGTTAGCATACAGGGTTAGCATTCAGACGCAGCACAGGGTTAGCATTCAGACGCAGCACAGAGTTAGCATACAGGGTTAGCATACAGACGCAGCACAGGGTTAGCATACAGGGTTAGCAGGGTTAGCATTCAGGGTTAGCATACAGACGGCAGCTACAGCTGTGCGGCTCAACAACGGAAATGGGACAACTGTTTAAAATTAACTATGTATGTATTATATTGTCTGCCACTAGATGTCGTACTGGAGCATCTCAGACCAAAACAAATGCTGCTGCGTGGGACACACACACAGTAATCCGAAGAGTTCCTATCACAACACAGAGGTAGTGTGATGTCATTGTCTGCTCACGATGCCATTACTCCACTATAACCACATAGAAGAAAGTTGTTTACTGCTACATTAACATGAAATATCAGATATAGATATACTTCAAAAGCCACAGAGAATGCATAGCCTATTAACATACCCGTTTATTTACACCACACTTGTTAACGCTGCGTCTGTATTTTGTACCAGTACCTTTCATAAGTCTTTACTTTGGTCCTGAGTCTACGGGCCTCCTCTCTAGCAGCCTGCATGTCACCCTGTTGAGTCTCCAGGTATGTCATCTGTTTCTACGGGGTGGGAAACAACGATACGTCTATTTTAACTGGTTAAACCACCAGTAATATTTCATACAATAAACGCTACATTCTGTTGGACCTCACCTCATCCCCGCCAACAAACAAGCATCATGAGATTTCCTCCGTCAACACTACTTACTCTGAGAGCCGAAAACAGCATCTCCTTCTCAGCAGCAGCTTTCCGCACATTCTCCAGGTCTCTCTTCTGTCGGTCCACAGTGTCCTTCAGGCTGTTCAGCATCGTCTGTCTGTCCTTCCAGTCCTTTTCTGCAAACACACAGATTGACTTCATGCGATTAGCACAGGGCTCCCACTCTTAAACGGTATAGTCTGCTATTGGAAGCTAATGCACTACTTGCCAATGTCGCCAAACACCTCCTTGCATTTCGTTAGCGTTCGTATAAAGTTCTTTGTGCGTGTTGAAAAAAAAAATGATAATCAGGTACCTCTACACAGACCTGCCTCCTCCATAAAATATAAACATAAACAAAGTGGCAAACACCGCTCACAACAACAAAGCCGCTTGGCTTTGCAATGCATTTCAATGTGCAGGGCGGATGTTCTGAGGGATATTGTTTTGAGCTCAGTTAGCAAGCGTTCTCGATAAAAACTAATCCTGCCTTTGAGTCAAATGTGAAATACCACGATTTTTCCATGATTTTCACTAAATTAAAAATCTTACATTTCCATTACCTATAATGAATGGAAAAAGAGGCCACCAGAAGTACGTGTATGGCAACGATAAACAAACGGAATATAAATGTGATATTTCGTGTAGGTGCTTCTCATGCAAGCATTCAGATCAATAATTAAGATTTGTTGACGCGTCAAAATGTAATACCGCATCCAGTAACATTTTCAGAAGTGGAAAATACAGTATAAACATGCTGGAAAAATAACAAAATAATTCCCTGACTTTCCATCAGCGCGTTTACATGGACTTGAATATACCGGTAATAATCAGGTTTTTCAGTATCCCATTTTTGTATTTGCGCATGTAAACACCATATCCCGAATATTATCAAAACTGGGATAAGCCTCATAACCGGGATATTCAAGCCCATGTAAATGCACTGCATGTCTGGAATAGACTTTAAAAATTACATGACATTCCCTAAATTCCGTGACCAGTGGGAACACTGTTAGCATGTTGCAGAGGCTAAAACTATAACTATTTAGATTAAGTCTTATTGAAATGAACGATACATAAACATACAAATCCTATTGTACTTAATGATAAAACAATATGACAACAAGCACACATTACGGCAGGTCTACGCCTGTAATAACCATACCTTTGGTACTTAAAACAGCCTTCATTCGACTCAGCTCATTCTGAGGAAGAGAAACATAACTTGGAAAAGCAATACACAGATGCACAATTATAACAGGACAAGTACACATTGGACATGCAGTGACTAATATTGAGAGATATGTCAAATTCACAAACAATCATAGTAATATCAAACAAATATTCATTAGTACCTGCAAGCTCTCTGGGTCCAGTGATTTTCCTTCCTCTTCTCCACCAATATCAAAGAAGAGCTTGTTAATAATGTGCCTGGTGCTCACCTATGGTGTAGAAGAGAACGTTCATCTAGTCATTATGATGCGTTCAGTTTGGGTAAAAAAATATAAAGTGTTTTAAAATTAACAAGCACCTGTTTTCTACATTGTGGACAGGTTTTGTTTGGAGCTGCCTGAAACCACTGAAGCAGACTGGTAGAGAAGCATGTCAATCAGCGTGTGAAGAGTTGTCGTAAAGCACAATATGCAGAATATGTTGTGTATTTAAATCATATATTATCTGTGAAAACGTTACCATTCGTAGTGGAATGTATGTCCGCAGTGTATGGCAGCGACATCTTTAGAGTGATCAAAAAAATCCGAACAGATTGTACAATAGGCCCGAATAGGCATGGTTATGTTGCATGTACGGTAGGTATCACCCTAGAAAAAGAACAGCAAAAACACAAAGGAATAAAAACGAATACTCGTTTGTTAGCTTTACATGCCATGTTTATCATCTGCAGGTATGTTAGCTTGGCATCGTTGTGTGAGGTTGTATACTAAGCTAAGCTAACAGCTGCACATACGGTACGGTACGGTACTAGAAGGATACTCACCCAACGTTTAGTTTACGACACAGTCCCTATGTTACAGCATCATTAGTTTATATTGTATGAAAGCGCACATAATACTCTAACTGAAATGTGTTTAATGTGTTTTGTCATCATCTCTCACAACCCGCTGCTGTGCACATTGTGTGTGTTTTGTGTGCGTCGTCGCGGCTCTGTTTCAAATGTTGTCTCGCCCCTTTATGGGGCGTTCGTGTTCTCTTCGTATTATAGTTTTTCTGCCGACACGCTCACATTCCAGTAATAACAGTGTCAATGTATTAAATAATCTATTATTTAAGACATTCGTGCCATTTGTACGTGGTTAGCATCAACATAAAATAAAATCATTGACATAAAATGGTTAAAATTGTAAAATGAATAAAAATCTAAAACATAAACATAATATGATACATTTAGCCTCCTTGTTTAGTTCATACGTTGTATTATTTTTTGTGTCATGTAGACATTTCGATTTACGAAGAGGACTAAGAATGTTAGATATTTCATATAGCCTTTTCTTTCTTTCAACATTTCTATATTTCCAATTAGGTAAATATGAAAATCAAAACCAACCGAAGTAAGATCATCTAATTATTGTTAGATTATTTAGCCTACAATGTTAGTGATAACAACGTTCAAGCTATATCCTGTTATTAAAGATTAGATTGGTAGCACGCACATAAAACATAACATAGGTCCATTAATGTATTTAGGACTATTTTATTTGATTTATCGTTTGGGTTCCGGGAACTTCATTTCCCACAATTCTTACTTCCGTAACTTCTGTGGGGGCGGAATGTGACCTGCAAGGGTGACAAACAAAATCAAGCGCTTTTATCTGTTCCCGAAGCAAGAAAGATTTGACAACTAATTGTAAATGTACACATTTCTCGACATGAAAGGTAAAAATGCAATGGTAATAATGCGTGTTAAAACGAACATCCGATTAAACTATACCGAAACAACGCAGGCTTCTGTAAACGCCTAATAAAGTTGTCATATGATTTCTGCATAAGATTTACTTAAAAAAAACTATGAAATGCTTAAAACAATGGATGGCCGCCATGATAATATTAACGTCAACGAGATTTTCTTTTACTTGTGCAATTGCTGCAGAAAAGTTTTAACTCTCGCTTGTCATCATAATAAGTTAATAGCGGAGAATTGTGGTTATGTCATAGGCTACCTCCTAGTACAAAGCATACATATAACGACTTCATCCATAAACCATTATCTTGTCTAGGAAACCGTTGACCTTTGTAACCTTGACTAGCAGCGATGGATAATAAAGTCAACCGGTCGAGTGCCTGTTGCGAGATGCGGAACGGTACTCTGTTAACTGAACCGCTAGTCAATGAGAGGGCCGACAGCCCCGCCCCTGGTCTGGTGGAAGGAACCGAACCAGGTAGGTAACACTAGCCTTTTAGACCAGTGTTTCCCAACCCTGGTCCAGGGTTGAGAAACACAGTTTTAGACAATGAATGTAAAAAATACATATTCTATTTGACCATGGTCATGACCAACCATGGTGCTGAAGTAGGACTACACTGCCCTGCATGTTGTGGATGTCTCCCTGCTCCAACAAACCTGACTCAAATGAATAGGTCATTATCAGGCTTCTGCTGAGATTGATAACAAACCATTCATTTGAAGCAGGTGTATTGGAGCAGGGAGATATCTGAAACATACAGGATAGAATTGAGAAACGCTGGGTAGTTAGATGCCGATGGTTATGGAAAATTATTGTATTTGTAATGAAGAATGTATTTAAATTAATGGGGAGAGAGCTATAACTGTACTTTCAATGGTCACCGGGACATAAAAACTGAATGTATAATGAGTAAAAACTGATATAAACCACTTACAACATTTGGTAACTTTGCCCCCAAAATAAGGTTTTAAAAGCTGTTTGCCACAGGTTAAACTTCTACTACACATGCACAGTTGGCTTGCATCAGTGCAATCACGTGATTGGTTCATGTTCAGCAGTTACAATGCAGATGATTGGCTCCTTTCCTCCAACTGCCAAATATGCGTTTCAGAATTCTCCCACAGAGCTCCATTCAAAATTAAGTTGCATGTCTCCTTATATATAGTTCACGATGGTGGGACGTTTGCTACAAGTTCAATGAACCCGAACAGCAGGTTACAAAACAGGGAGGAGTTGGGCTGTCCATACAGGCTGTGGGTTGAACAACGCTCAGATGGCCAACAACAACAAAGCAATCGTTTTGGTCTTTTACTGCTTTATATTGTTTCAGCAGTGCAGATGCACAAGATGATTGTAGAACCAGCGTGGCTCTAGAACCACTTATGTCGGTGCAAAGCGCACTTTTCCAATTGAAGGATATTCCCATAATGGCTGTGTCAACATATTTGATTTTAGAATATCTTGCTTTTCATATCAGAATGAGACGGCATACACTTCAGATGTTAAGATGTAATAAAAGCAACATTTAATAATGATATTAAATAGTTATGATGACTTATTCACAAATACTTATAAAACACCCTAAAAAATATGTGCCTACATCTCCTACAGTTCCCTGAGCAACACTCGCCAGGCCCATTGAACGGAGCAAACGGCTTTGAAGCGGTTTGTTCAGTGAAAAAGTGATTTAAACGTTCAGAGTGTTCAGTCCACTGAATGAACACATAATATCTCTGCCTGATCTAACCGCCGGCCACTGTTCAACACAGGTGCCATCCCAAAGAGCGCTGTGTTTGTCCACTCGCTGTCATTTGAAGACCTGACGGCCGAGACAGAACAACAGGAACCCCCGGCCAATCCCGTCAGGGACCTCCAGGAGCTTGGGGTCCCTGAGGAGGAGGAGGAGGAGGAGGAGGAGGGTGCCCAGGACCCAGAACTAGGAGGGGCACTCAGCCAGGAGAAACCAGAGGAGCAGGTCAGGATGTCCGGGAGATCCTAAAAAGTATTGAAAGGAAATAAATAAATTTAGTGAAAATATAAGCCCTTACAAAGTATTGATTGGAAATAAATACATTTAGTGAAAATTAAAGGGCTTTTAAAAATATTAAAAGGTATTAAAAACATTTAGTCTTAATCGCCATTTTACAAGGTATTCAATTTTTTTGATATTTTTTTTAATTAATACATTCATTTATTTATAAAAATTTTTTGGGTGAGGTACAACCCATTCATACATAGCCAATGCAAAAGTAATAAATATATAAGGTCTTAAAACTTTTTATTTTTAAGTTAAAAGGCATTGATAGCTCTCAAGTTGAAGGTATGGCATTTTATCTTTATTGAATAGGTCTTAACAAATTTTTTAGCTAAAGATATTGAAACCTTTTAAGTTAAAGGTAATGTGTTTTACATGACAGGATTCCTGTGCGTGCCCTGAGGCACAGAGGGGCGGGGTCAGAGCAGAGGTCGCGTGCGGCGAGGACTGGCGCCGCCACCGGAAACACATTATCGTGCTGAGCGAGGCGGGCAAGCCGATCTACACTCGCTACGGCACGCCAGAGGCCCTGTCCAGCACCGCTGGCGTGATGATGGCCCTCGTCTCCGTCCTCGAGGCTGACAAGAACGCCATCCGCTCCATCCACGCAGGTGATGGGGCATTCAAGGACACGGAAGGGGGTTGGTTTGCGTCAGCCAGCCGTGTCCTATCCGCCCTGTGTGCTTGGTGTGACACCTAGTGGCAGAAAGTCATATAGCATCACTTTAAAGTGTACTGCACCCTAAAAGGTGTTTTTTGAGCTGTAAACAAAGTAATAGGACTGACCTGTGATGAGACACATCAGTGCTGGTGTTTATATTGACAACATTCACGTTTTTATAAACATGTATTTTTATAAATTTTATGTTTTGAAAAAAGATCTACGCTTCATATCCATTAATACGTTTATCTGGCTGGTTTTCATTGGTACACTCTGTACGCTCATATGTCATCAAATTCTAATGTTAATACTGGGGGGTCTCCCTCTCAGCCCCTCCCCTCCCCTCACTCAGCTCCTTGAGCATTTTTTAAAGTTGTAGTGGGTGGAGTCAGGCTCAGAGCTGGGCAGTTATACTTTAAAGGTGGAGTCAGGCTCAGAGCTGGGGTGCAGTTATGCTTTAATTATTATTTGTATTACCATGTGGGGGGGAGGGAGGGGGCATTGAAGGGAGAGGTGTGTTTTGAGTTAAAACATCAACAGAATGACAACACCTTTAAATGTTTTGCATCAGATGGCTGCAAAGTGGTGTTCCTCAGCAAGAGCCCCCTGGTGCTGGTGGGCGTGTCGCGCACCTCCCAGCCAGAGAGGGAGCTGCTGCGGGAGCTGCACTACGTCTACTACCAGATCGTCAGCCTGCTGACGCTCACGCAGCTGCAGCACGTCTTCCAGCGGCGGCAGAACTACGACCTGCGGCGGCTGCTGTCGGGCTCCGAGCACCTCACCGACCGCCTGCTGGGGCGGCTGGAGCGTGAGCCGGGGCTGCTGCTCCGCGCCGTCACCTGCCTGCCGCTGGCCGCCTCCGCCCGCGACGCCATCTCCGCCGGCCTGCAGGCGGCCCGGGCGGACAGCCTGGTGTTCTCCGTACTGCTGGCCGGCGACCGGTTGGTCAGCCTGCTGCGGAGGCGGGACCAGTTCCTGCACCACGTCGACCTGCACCTGCTCTGCAACCTGGTGGCCGCGTCCGCCTGCTTCCGCGAGGGTGAGGCGTGGACGCCCGTGTGCCTGCCCAAGTTCAACGCGTCGGGGTTCCTCCACGCCCACGTGTCCCACCTGGAGCCCCGCTCGGAGCTGTGCCTCGTGCTGGTCTCCGCCGACCGCGAGGACTTCTTCGCCATGTCGGACTGCAAGCGCCGCTTCGTGGAGAGGCTGGGCAAGCGCGCCGCCGCCACCTACCTGGCCCTGAAGGAGGCGCTGAAGTGCCCCGGATACTCTGTGGCGCAGGTTGCCGTGGCGGAGCTCAGGCACTTCCTGTACAAGTCCAAGAGCTCTGGGCTGTACACCAGGTGATGGGAATATACCAGAGGTAGTAGATCAAAGTTAGAGCAGCGTAATGCATCTCTACATCTCTTTCTGGGGCAGGTTGCACCAGTTGAGTGTATGTTCAATCGTAAGTGTGGGTAGTCAGCATAGAGGGTGAAAAGTACCCCCCCCCCCTCCCCCTTAACAAAAGTCAAACACAGAAGTGTGTATGTTGGAAGATCTCAGTTCACCATTCTCTGTACTGTTTTGTGGCTTCCCAAACACACTCAATGGAGACCCAGTTGTTATTAAGCTAACTGTTTGATTTGGAAGAGTGAGTCAGCGTAGTTATGTTGAGTTAAGTGTGGACATTACTGAAACCTGCTGTCTTTGGTATTAGAAAAGCAACTGGATATCTTTTTGTGCTAAAACTATGCAACTCCTACCAATCCTGGGCTCTTTCCTTTCATGATAATGCAGAAATGAAAGTGAATGAGCCACTTAACCGAGAATACTACTCATTTCCACATGTCCTTTCAGTCATTTAAAGTTACACAACATTGTTATTGAAGTCAAGCCTAGGTTCATTGTTGTTCGGAAAACCAAAACTGACGATGTAAGTGCATATTTGGCTTTGAAAGCAGGGTCTGTCATTGTCGAGAACGCTGGCCAACTTTGAGCTAAAATCAAAACAAACTGCCTCAGAAGCACCGCCCCACACATTGAAACGCATTGCGAAGCCAATTGGCTTTGTTGTTGCCATTGGTGTTTGTCACTTTGTACCAGGTTCTTTTTTCAACACGCACAGAGAATGGTAAGATAGCAAAGAGATATATTATGTGAATTTGGTAAAAAGTTTATTAGCTTATTAGCTTTATTAGCTTTTTGAGGGGAAGGGTAGAGAAGATGTGAGCCAGGTAGTTGGAAGAGTAGAGATAAATGATGTATACTTTCCTCATGGCCGGCTCTGGTTCCTCTGCAGTCTTAGGCAAAGATTCTTGTAAAGCCCCCCCCCCTCCTTCCCACCCCAGGTTACAATATGTCAGGGGAAAGCTAAAATAAAGCACCCAGTCATCTTGAAATTCTGCACCCTCTGCTGGACAGCGGAGTCTTAGGCGACCTCCTAGATCGCTATCGCCAAAACCCCACTGCGGTGGGGCGCACCGGAACCACGGCCTGTCCGCATATCTCCAAAATGTTGCAACAGATATTATTTTGCACATTAGGCTTTGCAGCTAAACTCTTATGTTGTCTTGCGTTCTGAATGACACTCGCCCTTCCACTCCTCCTGGGGTGGAAGTGCAACAGGAAAAATATTACGGGACATTTCACAGTTGAAGGTGTAAATGATAAATGGACTGCATTTATATAGCGCTTAATTCAAAGCGGTTTACATTATTTACATTATTCTTGATGGGGGGGGGGGAGATGTCTTCACACATTTTGATTTAACAACTAGTTCACAGGTTGTCCAATCATCTGTCAAGTATTTATTTTGTGTGCTGGGGTGCAGTTACACTTTAAAGGTGGAGTCAGGCTCAGAGGTGGGGTGCAGTTACACTTTAAAGGTGGAGTCAGGCTCAGAGGTGGGGTGCAGCTACACTTTTAAAACCCCTTCTATGTTTCCTCTGGTGCCAGCCCTGAGCTGCCAGGGGTCTACCAGGGCGAGGAGCAGCAGCAGCGTCTGATGGAGCTGTACCAGGACCTCCACAGCCGCCTGCACCACCCGACCAGACCCCTCCGCTCCATCTACCGGTGTGGCGAAAGGGAAAACCTCTTGGCATGGGTACGACTGACAGCCGTGCTTAGCCATCTTGTTTTCAAATCTAGTTTCATTATGTGCAAACTATGTTTAGGTGTGTGAGTGTGTGCGTATATGTATGTATGTATGTATGTATATATATATATATATATCTC
>JAODUH010042192.1:0-20448 GCA_027564835.1 Typhlichthys subterraneus | reverse complement strand
ATATATACATATACATATATATATACATATACATATATATATACATATACATATATATATACATATACATATATACATATACATATATATATACATATACATATATATATACATATACATATATATATACATATACATATATATATACATATACATATATACATATACATATATATATACATATACATATATATATACATATACATATATATATACATATACATATATATATACATATACATATATACACAGTCTACTGCCGGTGACATACAAGTCATTCATAGTTTGTCTAAAGATAGTGAAGTTCAAATGCTTTTAGGTCCCCTCACATTCATTCTTAACAGTACACATATCACAATCATTGTCCAGAATGTCAAATCAATGATTTTCATACACCTCAGAATAACCACATACAACTATACTGTATATTGTTTATCATCAGAGTTATGAAGCACCATGACATACTGTACTAAACGGCACCTTGTTAGTGGATAGCCCTCCCTAAACACTGATTTATAGAAGAAAAAGGAACACGCTGACATCCTTAATCTCGCAGGCTGTTGATGGAGGCACAGATCTTGAGTGCGGGACCCAGTTTAATATTCATGGTGGCTATGAGGTGGTCCTCCCGGAGCAACAGCAGGGCCTGGCCATCTATCTCCTGGGAGAGGAAGTGGGCCGCCAGCTCCTCGCAGCCTGGGTGCAGACCAGCGAGACACAGTCAGAACAGGAGAAAAACAACACTGGACATTCATCTTGACAGACGGGACGGGTGACCGCAGACCTTGGAGGGACGAGATGAACCTGCACACCTCCTCCACGCTCCAGTGTGAAGGACTGCCCTGGAAGAAGTGGTCCCCGTCCAGCGGCAGGTTCCCGGGGGCTGAGCTGTCGGACTGAGGGCCGCTGTGGACGGGTCGCGGCCCGGAGAGGGATGAGCTTGGGGAAAGCGAAAGAGAATCGTCGTCGTCGTCCTCGTCGTCGCTGGACGCCTCCTCCGAGCGGCTGGACTCTGAGTGACACTGAGCAAGGGGAAGAGCGGAGAGTGCACTCAGGTTGGCGAACGTGTTGCGACGGTGTGAGGATGAAGGTCTCGGCGAACAAGCGTGGACGACAGGCTATAGTTTATATCTAACACTTTGCACTGTTTACGCACAACGATCAAAGAAAGCACATGGAGCGCACCTCGGGTTTAAGCAACACAGAGGGGACAGCGTCTCAATTCATCTTACCTTGACAGGAATGTGTCTGCCTGATGATAATTTATTACAGGCAATCTCCGAACTGCTCCGGCGGGGAGGCCCCCTCCGCTTAACAATGCTCTCGGGAGGAGGGGGTGGCCCACCGCCAACTCTCCCCCTGCTTGTCCGAAAGTGTTGACTGCAGCTGACATTATACCTGTCGGTCAGGGTCAACAATGAGTCACGTATTTCAATGTGTGCACTGTGTGCACTGCATTGCTGTGCTATTCTGGTCATCCGGGCAGGTTTCTACTGTGTATAGATGTAGTGAATAACTAGGTTGAAGGGTGCCTACAAGTACAAACTTAAGAGGTAACGGCAACATTAATGTGTAGACATACAGGTCCAACATGCTGTATAGATGTACAGGTATAGCAGCCGTGTATTTAACAGCAGCAGTAGCAACAACAGAAAACTGCAAGATGGCACCTCTTAGCGCAGGTCTTGGAACAGAATCTCTTGGATCCTCTAAACTGGCTGGCCGGAGCAAGACTCTCGCAGTACTCACATTTCAACACTGGAGAGGAATCAGGGAATAGAAGACTATATTTCAGTATGTAGTCACAAATATGAACACGCCAGTCATATTTTTGATTTGTTCAAACTAAAAATAAAATGACACCCACGTGCAGAGCCGTTCTCAGAACGACCAACCATGGCAAAATCTCTGTCCTTCAAGAGTCCAGCAACCTATCAATCAAAAGCAAACTCGCCGTTAACAACAACAAAGAGACAAAACCCAGCCCAGAAGGCAGGTGAACTGCAGCACAAGCTGACAGCGGAGGTTCCTACGGGAAAAGGCTCAGCTCCCTCCTGGATGACGAAGCCCTCTATGAGGTGGGTAAGGACTTGAGGCTTGACCACCGCCTGGGGGACGGGAGCTTTGTCCTTGTCCCCCAGGCCCACCCTCGACAAGTGAAGAGGCAGCGATAGCGTGGGGGGAGAAGAAAAAGCTGCAGCGGCAGGAAGGGCTGGTGGAGATAAAGAGAGAAATATGAAGTGCAGGCTCAGCCACCATTACAGAATCACATGCAGCATATCCTATTAAGGTGTTGCTATTTGTATGCATTACTGCTTTTATATGCTTACAACCGTATTAATGACAAACCAGAGTCCTTTGTAGGGGCAGGAGATAGAGGAGGTGCAGAGTCTCTCATTGGTGCACAGTCTGAAGGTTCTACTGCCATCTCGTTGGTTGCATCGGAGTCGGACTTCCTTTTCAACGAGCCAACAGTTGACTTTGTCTAAACACGCGAGGAAAAAGGCAACATGTTACCATATATTCTTAGGAAGATGATAAAAGTGGCTCCACGATGAAGCACAAAACAACTATTTCACTCCATTTTCATTCACCGCTTGTTGAAATCGCTGACTCTGCATAGCCCTAACACAACACTGCACATGAGGAAGACAAAGAAAAAGACACCAATGTGCAAATGTGGACGCTTGCACCGACACTGCTGGCCTTTAGGGAACTAACCCCACCCACCAACTTACCATAGCCATAGCGCTGCCATTTAAAGCCGAGCTGACGTGGCCGCCGGTAGTGTTGTCCTGGGTTGCACTGGCCCGGGTCTGGGCCAAGGCCAGGGCCTGCGTGTTACCTGCAGAGGCCTGCCTGGCCCCCACCAGCTGAACAGGGATGTGCGGAGGGTGGTGGCTTCCGGCAGATACCTGGCTGGGTGGGGCGGGGAGAATAGGCGGCGGGTGTCGCGGGGGCAGCTGGACGGGCATGCGGTGTCCCGGGGTGGTTTTAGGCTGGATGGGCACGGGGCCTTTGTCCGCACCGGCGTTGGCCTGCGGCAGAGGCTGCACCACCAGGGTCTGCGAGTTGACGTTGGCTTTAGGAGCCACCGAGCCGATGGGATAGCCCTGGGAAGAGGTCTGGACGGTCGTCGTGGGCACCAGGATGTGCGTCACCGTGGCGGACGGGGTGACGGTTGTCACGGCCCTGGCTTGGCAGAGACCAGACGGAGACAGGAGGAGCTGGGAGAGAGGCATGGATGTGGAAGATGATGAGGAGGAGGGGCATGGAGCTACAGAGGCAGCGGGAGTAACATTCATATTGGCTTGGGTCCCAGTCTTTACAGTCATATTGGTGGCTGTTGGCTGCTGGTTGTAGCCGGATATCTGCTTGGCCATTTGTTGCTGCAGCTGTGGTTGGGCTGCCTGAGGGAATGGCTGCTGCTGCTGACTGAGAGTGAAGCTGCCGGCGTCTTTCCTCTCTGGAAGCTCAGACTTAACAGCAC
This sequence comes from Typhlichthys subterraneus, assembly GCA_027564835.1. Classification (NCBI taxonomy): domain Eukaryota; kingdom Metazoa; phylum Chordata; class Actinopteri; order Percopsiformes; family Amblyopsidae; genus Typhlichthys; species Typhlichthys subterraneus. Next base: position 16,958 of record JAODUH010042192.1, on the reverse strand, counting down.
TCCCTCTTGGAGTGGAGGCACAGTGTAGAGCCAGATTTTGCACCTGGAGGAGAAGAAAATCAATACTGATAAGTGAAGTGCACCGACAGATAACAAAGGCTTCAGGAAGCATGAGAACCGTTTCTTTGAGCTGTCTGAAGGAAAGAAAACAGGAAAAAACTAATTGGTTCTTTACCTGGTCATTGTCTGACTGGGCACTGGCAGTGGTAGGAGAGACTTCTTGCTGTTGTTGCTGCTGTGGCTGTTGCTGGGCAACAGTTGCTACGCCAGCTGTGCCACCTGGCATGAAGATGAGTTGTGGGGCAAGCGGTGCCCTGAGAGTGCGATTGACCTGTGTAAGTTACATTTACAATTGTGGTCAACATTAAATAATTTACTGGATGATCCACCAACCATATATCATGAGAACCTTTAAAAGTACATTAATTTGCTCCCTTAAAAAAAGTATAGTCAGCTATTGCAAGCTAATACACTTTTTGTCAAATACACCAAATATCGCCTCACATTTCTCTAGCTTAACTCTCCCACTGTCCTAAGGCATTTCAGCAGACTAGCAGCAGGGGGAGCATACCGTGGAATGTCATATGTCCGTGTTGTGGTTGCTGCCCGCTACTGGCAAGTGCAACGGGTCATTTTGACCCATAGGACAGCGCGAGGGTTAACGTTCTCTGTGCGTGTTGAAAAAAAGAATCCGATACTTCCACACAGCCCTGGCCACAGCCAGCCGTCAATAGGAACATAAACAAAGTGGCAAAACACCGCTCACATCAACAAAGCCTCAGAATTATATTTTTCTTCAATGTGTTTCGATGTGTGGGGTGGCACCACGGAGAAACTGAGTTAGCAAGCGTTCTCGAGAATGAATAACCCTGCAGTAAAGCCACGTGTGAACTGATTGGGACACTGTGCCACGGTTAACTCACCCTAAGATACATCTGTCCCTGTCCTGCTGAGTTCTGACCCAGCAACACTGACTGGTTGAGAGCTGGGGTCGTTGCAGACGTGGCTGGCCCAAGAGGGCGGGGATTAGTCGTGGCCCCTCCTCCAGTAGCGGTACTTAGGTTGACCTGAGTAAAACACAGGGCACATAATGCTAAATCCAACAAATAACATTCAACAGAGAGCCAGTGGAACACTTTCAAACAATTACTGACATTATAGGCTAACTTACAGTGGTGGTGGTTTGGGACACACTATTACCAGGAGAGTTGGACTGACGACTGGCTGCCAGCGTGGCCTGTGGTCAAGAGAAGAAAAAATGATAGAATTTATTTATTTATATATATAAAAATATAGTTCCACGGAAAAAATGTAAACTACGGCAGCAGTTTCACAGATTTTTACCATTTATAAATGTTTTACTTACATGTAATATGTATAAATGTATGATTTGCATTTATAGAATTATTCTTATGTCATATTATTTCCCTTTGCACTATATTTATACAAATACATTTTAAAGAATGTGCAGTTTTTCCCACAGCTGTATATATTCTGTATCAAGTAGGTAAAAGCTGCATACTAAATTAACATTATGGTCTCAATTAGTTACCTGTTGCACAGCAGCCAGGTTTTGGAACTGGGCCTTGCTGATCTGCTGCTGCAGCATGAGTTGCTGGAAATATTGAGCTGCATTGGGCTGCCTTTGCAGTGCCTGAAGGGCCTAAACACATACAGAAACAGCCTAGTGTACACAACAATAACTCAAATACACATGATGCACAAGGATCTACAATAACAGTTAACCCAATTTACAAACATTTAAACTCAGCATGTATAAATTACCTGAACAGCTTGTCTCTCATACAATGACATGTGTGCTATCTGGGGTGGGCGGGAGTTTCCACTTGTCTGTGCATTCCCATTGGTAGAATTTGTGTTTTGATCTTCACCAGCATCCATGCCTTTGCTAAAAAAAAAAATACAAGGACACATAACTAAAACTACCATATATGCTTGTGCTCAACAGATGAAATAGACACACCTCAATTATTCACAAGCTTCAGTCTGTATATATAAATGCATCTTATGCAGACTATGCATATCTAAAAAGACACTGACCAAATGTGCATAGTATATTATTAGAAAAATTGCCATTCTTAATAAATAGACAGTCAAAATCACTATAATAGGTATGCAGATCAAATTCAATTACACAATTGACAGAAGTTGTAGTAGTAGTAGTAGTAGCAACAAGAAAGTGGGCTGTGTATTTGCATTAGCAGCAGAGGGTTCCTTCGCTGTCATCATGATGTATGAACGCGGGGATACAGGCATCATGGAGGGAGAGACAAAAGTGAGCAAACGGCTAGCCAGTTATCGCTAATAATGCGAGAACGGGGACTTTCTAATCCAAAGCAATGTAATCGACAGAATATAAAATTTACATTAATAACGGCTTAATAAATGTATACAATATAGAAAGGAATACATGTTCAAAATGCAGATAACGCTACATAACAACAACAGTATGATGCTAACTAAGCGTTAGCTACTGACTAGCGTAGCTAGAAGTAAATTACAACCTATTCAAAGGCATCTATTTAACACATTTGCAAGACGTGTGATTTTGAGTACCTGACACGTTCCCTGCCTTGATGCTATTTGTTTTGTCAGTGACAACCAAGTTATTACGTTGTTTAATCTCTGCGAAAAAAGCACAATCCTCTTGCCCGAGTTCTTTGGCTCATAATGAAATCCCGCCCCTGCCCATTCCTTTTCCGGTGATAACAACGCCACCTTCAGCCAAATAAATAATTCCACATGCGGTTTTCAAGCCATTATCTTTGTTGTGAATTATTTTCTAAGATTAATATTCAAAGTATCTCACTTTAATCATACAGGAATTGCCTGGGGTTGTTCTGCCTAATGCACAAAATATACGATTTTATTTGCAAATGTGGAAACAAGGTCAGCATATCAGCAGACAATGAGAACAAATTAAAATTTCACATTCAGTTTGTTTTTAATATAAAAGCCAAACAAATAAACCTTTTTGACCTTTTCCTCACACACACTTAACATATGATACAATGCTTTTGAACCTAGACACTGTTTAGATACAATTAAAACAACTGTTTTAATTAGTTGTGCATTCCAGTTTTAATGCCAAATTTGGATCTATCAAGTACACTGTTGAAAGCATATGAACCTTGTGTGTATACAGTACACACACACACACACACACACACAGAAGCAATGCATACAAATCAACAATGTTAATGTAGTGACAATAACGGTTGACTATCCAACATTACTATATTACATTTATAATATAGGAATTCTATTATATAAGTTCTCATTGTCAAAACATGTCTTGTAACTAAGACCATTTGAGAGGGCACGTAGAAAGAGAGAAGATCCTGCATTTGGTCAAATGTAAGTGTAAATGTGTGCCTAGCTGTTCATCTGTCAGTTTGTTAGAGAAAGGTCAGTTCATTCAATGTTTTTGGTAAAATTGGTTATTTTGTATTTTTTGCATTTATTAAGTGATAAAAAAAAGATAAAGAAGCACATACAGTAAATAAATACTAACGCACAATTCATTATAAACATCTGAAGTATTTTGAAATTATGAAAAACCATTTAGTCACAAACCTACATCTGAGAATTACACAAAATCAATATCCTGAACATAAACCAACATTTCAGTTGTTGGAAAGGACACAATAATTGCCATATAAATGACTTTCCAATATCACAGTAAATGTGTAAAGAAAATACAAATCTAAATGCCACCAATAGTGTGTTATAGCCTAATTGTGCAATGAGGCCATAATTACAACCATCACAATTTATGTTCTGTAATGTAATGCTTTAACTGACAACACATCCATTGCAGCAAGCTATTAATTACAAGCCTTAATAAAGCCATATGTAAGTAATTAGTGCTCACATACTCTGTAACATATTCATGTTAGCCTAGTCCACAAAAAGGGGCCCAGATAAAGCAACTCAGTTTACTGAAAGCTAATGATAATTGGGAAGGGGGTGGGGGGGCAAAATAATAAAGTATTTATATTTTGTGTAGAACTCTAAAGTCTCCCTTCTGTTCAAATCCTAATTGAAGAGGAGTTTCTTATTATCACTCTGCAAGCTGCTATAAATCTATTAGTTTGAAGTCATACAGCTATATGAAGGACGTGGGCTGTGGTACAAGTCAGGTCTTTCAGTCATCTGAGTAATGACAAAACAGAAAAGATGAAAGTTGCCCCATAGGCACAGTCTGAGATCAGAAGAACTGTCAACAGGTGCTGACCTAAACCAGTAGGGAAATATGACTGAAGACCAATGTCTAGCAGCAACTTTATCTAACCTTTGAAAGAGAACACAGCATCACACAGTAGGAAAACGCCCTCCCACTGCTGACATTTGACATATCCATGTCACATGGGTAGTAAGTGGTCATCCCTCTCTTCATGCTCCTCCTCTGAAGGCTCTGTGGCCACACCCCTACATGCAGGCGATGCTTCTCGATTCCTCGACCGGCACACAAAGTCACAACCGTCCTAAGATGAACACACAAATCGCAGACAAAAATGACAGAACTGAATATCTACTTGAAACATTGTGTTACGCTGCCTCTCTCCTCGGGAAACAGAGCCCTACCGCTGTCAGGTTGCCAACTTCCACCCAGAAAGCGTAGTTTGGGAACTGCTCCATCCCTTTGGCGCCAACAATCAATCGCTGATAGAGGAATCCACCAATGAGGTACACAGCCAGGAGACATAACCCACTGAACAAATAGGCGGTTCAATCAGCTACCAATACAATACAATCTCAATGACCTTTGTGTGTGTGTGTGTGTGGGGTTGGGGTTGTTGAGGACTAGTGACTTACATTATGAGTATTATTGAACCAGCGCTGAGATGGGATTCTACAGCTGGACACGCTGCACTGGAGTCTAACTCGAACAGGTAAAAACATTCCTGCTGCCTTTCCCTGTCTTCTAGAATGACCTTCAGCGGGCCCTGCGAAGGAGAGCGAGACAGGGGGAAGAGAGAGAGATCACCCAGTGGCTTATACACTGAGGCAGTCACTATATGCCATTAGGACATCACTGGAATCACTCGTACCATGTCCGTTTTCCTGTTGCAGGAGATCATCACTATACCTCTCCTCTCCTCTTTGGAACAATGGCCATCATATCTTTCACCATGTTTGTAAATCAACATCACCCAGTCACCTGTAGGGGGCAGGCTAGAGTCAGGACAGGGAGTGGGTATCATGGGAAAAAGAAAAAGCTATGCACATAAATGCAGACATTGACTTAACCATTCTGAAGAGGTAATCATCTTGGTATACACTGTACGCTTTGCGTTGTTAATTTACACAACTAACATGTAATTGGTTAGAAACTACCTCACGTGAGTCAAAGAAACTAAAAGTAAGCATAAGGTCAGCAGGAAGTGCGGTACAAAGCCAAATACTTACTTCCTCCAATCGCCTGTGTTTCATTATACATGCCAATCACTGTTGTTTTTGATTTCTTATCTTTGGTATCAATCTGTATAAGCCCAGCTCCTGGAACACCTCCTGCATCCCCACACAGCTGGAACATATACGTGTAGTTCTCCCCACTAACTGTAACAGCTGCCTCTGCTGTGAAGCTGTCAATATGAGAAAAAAAATAAAATAAAATAAAATGCAATACTCTCCATTTACCTTATGCATCAGAATGTGTTAACTCTGCAAGGCAGAACATAAAAAGTTTAACAGAAAATGTTGCAAATATAACACATTTGATTGTTTCATTAGTGGTTCAGGTGTTAGTTCTTAAAATGTCTGCTTATAATCTAATATTTAATAATTTCTTATGAATATTATATGAAATCTAACATTACTTTGCACCTATGCAAATTAAGTCTGTACTTTCTTTCAGTACGATAACGTCTTACTTCATATTGGTGAGTGGCTCTAGACGACTAAGAACATTCCGTTCAGACTTGGACTCAGCTAACAGTTTACAGTTGATGGTTCCATGACTTGAGTACACACTTTCACCGAAGAGCAGCTGAGCAACCAAGGTGCACAAAAGGATGTGCACTGCACCGGTTGTAGATCCGTATGCCATCTTCTGTCACAAGCAGTGGCAAGAACACAAACAAATACTTGACAAAGTCCTGTAAAGCACCACTGTCCTACTGTTACAACTGTGAATCGTATATGATCAGTTCCCCACCACTTCCCCAGTTTTCCACGAGGCATTTACCACCAACGGTACCTAGCAAGTTTATAACTGTTAAAACAGTCCATTTCTATGATGCACGCTATACTACTATTAAATTATGTTATTGTCATACCGGTAGCGTTGCCTATTCTTACCTTCATCTGGTAAAAGAGTTGATTCAAATGACAAATGTAGATGTACTAGTAGTACATAGTCAAATGCTAGCTTCCTTGTTTGCTTCAGCTCCAAAAGTCGTCCCCATATGTTAGCATCTAAACAAGTAAAAGTACTTCGGCTTTTGATGATTACCTTATGGTTATACTATTAAAATATATGTATATATGTATATATACTATTTACGTGCGTATCTGTATTGTAAATGTTTAACCTAGACAAAAGTAAGCTGTTATTAAGTGCGGAAGTGAAAATAAAACACTTGCTCATGTGACTGTAGAAGTGAAGCGCGACCAATGGACAGCACATAATCCACTGACACCTTTGTCAGCTGACTGTAGTACTAAACTGCGTGTCAGCACTGTGCACAGATGCATAGGCCTAGGTCATATGTATGTGTGGTTTAAAATGAGCCTCTGAAATTTATTATATATATAGAAAACATGTTTTATTATAATTATTAGGCCTATTTGTTATGGCAGTAAAAATTTGACTATCAGAGCTGCTTTTATTATTTAATAACATTTTCTTTTCTGCATTTATTATGCTTTGTCAGAACTAGATAATGATTATGCTACAGAAAAAAAACATTCAACATGTGTGCACGAGTATCTCCAAATGTGGAACCAAACCATTTAATTCAATTAAATGAATATCATAATTGACAACACTATAGCGTAGGCCTACACTGTCTGGAGACAGATATTAAAAAATGTATCTAATGATCCTAAAACATATTACCTAAACTAGGCTGCTGGTATTATTAGTGCTATAAAGAAATCCCAAAAGATTAAAATAATATATTCTATATTCTATAAATGTTAAGAGTTTTGATAAGAATCAACGTGACAAAGTCTGCATTCATTGATCAGTAGAACTATAGCCTATGATTTCATTAGGCCTAACTGTTAAAATGTCACATCCAGTCACTGCACGATTTAATCACATCACATCACATCCAATGGGACAGGAATATAAACTGCAGATTATTATGCTGCCAATTTCTGTAGCCATATAAAAAGGTAGTTGTTTGTCTTGAGATGCATCGCTGTGTTTGAATAGTGTTGTTCTTTTGTTTTATTGTGGATTTCTTGTAGGCTATATCATGTTGTAGTCTGTTGTAGGTTATTTTAATATGTTGTGTGTTTCTGTATGCTTGGACATGTCTCATCTTCTAAAATATATATTTGATCTAAATGGTACTTGGTAGGCCTAAAACAAAGGTAAAACTGTCTAAATATGCTACATATAATACAAAATGGCTGAACAACTATGGGAAAAGCAGCTAAAATCGTCCACTGTTACATCAATTGCACAATCACAGACTGGCCCGGGCCCACTATTGTTCAATTTTCTTTCGTTTTCCTCAAATGTATTTATTCCCTGGGGCACATTATGGCCCGTGTCCTATAGCTCCCTCAGATGTATCACTTTTTCACTTTATCTCTCTTTCTCTGCATTTTATCCTGTTTCTATGGGTTGGCTATTGCATAGCCTACACTTCCCCTCCCCCAATTGTTTCTTGTATAATAAAATACCTCACCTGGCAATGCATCTACGGCCACACCCGGCTATCCATATCAACCAATGAGATCTCCCGAAGAGACGCCCAAGGAGCAAAGAAGGAGGTACATTTCCTTGTTTGATAAAAAAAATGGAGACATGAAACCATGCGAGAAAACAGTTTACTTTAAACCTAAACCAATGGACATTGGACTGATAGCATTGGCTTTAAGGGGTGGAACTGATTTGTTAAACTGCGGATTGTACAGAAGCAGGATAATTTCCTTTGCATTGTGGCAGGTCAATATGTTTATTATTGCTGACAGAAAATAATACAGAAGGAGGAGGAAAAGTTAGAACTATCTGTTAAGACTTGTTTGGGAATTTGAGGAGGGAGGAGACGTACGGTATAGGAGATAGTGAGTGAGAAGCAAGCGTGTACAGGCATAAACATATTTTTTCCAAACGGGCAGTTGAATGTTTTGAGTGTTTTGATTAAACTAGAAATGTGTTTCAAAGTTACACAAGCTGCATGCACATACGCATGATTTCCCATGCTTTTGAACTGAGCGGGACAGAGGGGAGGCAAAATCTCCCCGCAGGGATATTTTATTCAGGTAAGTCGCACTGCTCAGTTTATATTTTACGGTCACTTTCGACAATGTATTTTATAGCTTGGCCGCAGATCGAGCTCTAGTTTGTTGCACTTTACACTTAACATGCCAATATTATGTGTCACAAGCCATTGCTCTCTGAAAGGCTTGCCTTAATTTGGTATGCTATGCTTTGTAAAGCTGCTGCATTCTTATAAATCTCCTTGAAAGGTGTCGTCTTTACTTCACAACTCTGTTTTTTGACCTGTTGAGACTTTCTTACCAGACTGACTGACTTAATACATAATAATTCAAGTGAATATGCCGAATACATATTGCAAATTGATTAATATGATGGCAAAATGTAATTAACCGGTATAAACATTTCTTGTTCAAATACACAAGATTTACCTGTGCAGCTGACTTGCAATGACTGGTTTAACAAGCCTTAAATTCACAGCTGGCCTCAGACTCACATGGGCCTGTGTGTGTCTTTCACACTGTAGATATATTATCTAATTGTGCATTTTTTTCTCTCTTTCCAGGGTTGTGAGAGGTATGGTATAATGGGGACCAGAAGGCGCAGTTGGTTCCTGATTCCGGATTCAATATCAAACTGGCAGCTGGGCGGGCGGCTTTCTCGGGAAAGCAGTCCCAGACCAGGGACTGACGCCCGTCCGGGACGGGAGCAGGAGCGAATGCAGACGGAAGGGGGCGGGCGAGAAGCCGTCCCGCCAAGGATAAAGGAAAAAGCTGGAACCAAAGCGGACAGGTACACTGCCAGAGACCAGCCCTATGTGCCTAAGGCAGCAGAAGGCGAGAGAGAAAGGCGGGAAAGGGAAAGGCGGGCCGGGGAGGAGAGATGCAGGAATGGGAAGATGGTGTCAAATTTGGAGCCCGAGACGAGAAGAGAAGTGGAGGTGACTGTTGGAGGTACATTTCTCCGAACTAGAAAAGCCAGCAGAGAGCGGGAGGTGGAGGAGGCACCGCCGTTCGGCAAGAAGGACGAGGGGCGGAGGATGAAAGACAGGCCTCTCCCCTACGACTGGGAGAGGCAGCGAGACGGCGCGCGGGGGCAGGAGAGGAGGCGAGAGGGCGAGAAGGGGTATGGAGACCGGGGAAGGGAGAGGACGGACAGGGGGAGGGGAGGGCCGAGCGGCGGGAGACCGCTGGAAGACGGGACGGTCCCGCCCAGGGGGAGGCGGCGGGACTTAGAGCCTGGGCACCCCGAAAAGCGGAGGGAGAGGTCAGCTGAGGTCGCTGGCCAAAGAGGCAAGCGAGACGGGGAGCGAGCGAAGCCTCGCGCGGGAGGGAGGGAGAGGAAGGCCACTCCTTCTTCGCCCAGACCACGACGGGGAGACATGGAGGTCTACGCGGATGGAGAGGATAGGGAAGGGGCGGAGAGGAGAGCCGGACAGAGGAACACCAGGAATGAGGGGGACAGCGATGGAGGCGTAGCGAGGGGGGGCCGCGGAGCGGAGCACCACCACCACAGCAAAAGTGAGGGGGAGGTCAGTGACATGACATACAGGGAGAGAGACAGACACAAGGACAGGGACAGACATGGGAAACCAGCGGCAGGTGGGGTCAGAGGGCGGGGGGCGGGCGGGGAGATGGGCAGAGTGAGAGACAGAGAGAGAGACAGGGACAGAGAGAGAGACAAGGTTAGCGAGGCAGGCAAGGCCAGAGGAAGAGACAAGGATGCATACAGAGAGAGAGACAGCGGGCAGCGACACAAAAGGCCCGAAGCGGAGCGAAGGTGGACAGACCCCAGTCAAGAGAATGCGGCAGGCAGCGGTAGCCGATTGCCAAGAGAGCCGGCAATAGAGGCTCGACTCCCCGGCCAGAGCGGAGGCGAAATAGACGACGGAGAAAGGGGAAGGGAAGGTTGCGATGAGAGGGAGTCCGGCAGAAGGAGCCCGGCGGCGAGTGAGAGGGACGGTGGGAGAGGCTGGACTGATGGAGGCACCGGCGAGAAGTCAGACGTAGGCATTGCGCCAGAGCAGAGGAGGGCGTGGGCGGAGCCTGGCAGCAGGTCACCTCCAGACAATTACTTTGTGGAGAGCTGGAGAACATCAGGACCGGAGGAGGGACACGGCGACTGGATGCAGCCCAGGGAGGGAGAGGGCGTCGACGAGGGGGAGTCGAGTGCAGCCTCCTCGCGGGGCGGGGACGAGGGCGAGGGGGAACCTCCGGGCGACGGCGCGGCAGAGAACGCAGAGGAGACGCACTCGGAGAGACTTTCAGTCGAGGACGGCTTCGTCACCCTGTCCAGCAGCGGGGACGGGGAGGGCGAGTTTGAGGACTGCAGGGATTACTGGGAAGCCGGCGGCCCTGGCGCCAGGCAACCCAGCGGCCTTAAAGAGCACGAGAGAGACTGGCAAGACAAACGGCGAGAGGAGAGAGAGGGAGGGGAAGAGGAGGACAGGCCAGCAAAGGGGAGTAAGCCAAAATATGTGTTCTGTGTGATTGGGCAAACCCTGTCACGCTCCTCCCACGCCATTGAGACATCAGAATCACACCGGCTGCCAGGAGTGGAAACTAGCCGTCCGAATTCAGGAAGTGACGGAGGCGGCTGCTATGGCGACACACAACATGCTGAGGATTACCACACTGTCGTGAAGGAGCCGTCTGAAGATGAGCCCTCCAGAGTGACAAACATCTCTGAATTAGACGATAGAGCGCACACGGGCAAGGACTCTGAGACGGAACGGCTGCTCTCAGAGTGGAGGGAGCGCTTGTTGCACAAGAGGGAACAGTTTTCATCATCCTCCGCGAACTCACACGATGACTCGGCTTTCCACGAGAATTGTGTGGCAGCTCAGCGCGCTTTGGGTGGGGTTACCCCTAGAACGAGGAGCCTAGAGTTGGAGAAGAAGGCGTCCATCCAGCTCCACATGAACAGAGCGTGGAGCTTGGCTGAGGATGTGAATCACTACTCCAAGGCGCCGCATCTGAAGTGGGCCTCTAGCGTGGTGAGAGACATCCTGGGCTCCTCTGAGGAGCGCGTCTGCGACGACCCATGTTGGGATTCGCAGGGAGGTCAAAATGTCAGCCAGTATGACGGCAGAGGGATCCGGAAGGAGGAACAGGCGGGGGAGATGCGAGAGACGGCTCCTTTGGAGGAGGATCCTCTGGAGGCGGGGGCATTGAGAGGTATGGGCCAGAGCCACGTAGACATGCATGCTGACCAATTGAGAGCTCACACCATGCATGGCGACACACTCGCGCACCACATACACACTGACACACCGCTAGACACCGCGGACAGAGAGCCAGGTTTCTCTGGGGGCCAGTGGGTAGAACGGCCAGCCCTTACCGGGGAAGGGGGTGATGTTAGGGTAGCAGCAGCAGCATTAGACCATGAAGTGGCCACAGAGGAGGAAGTGCCGATGTATCTCTCTGTGAGCAACGCCCTCTACAAGCCTCACAGCTGCCCTAGCCTCAGTTATGTCCCCGTTGCCGCTGGAGACGCCGGTAGTGGAGAGGAGGACGGAGCAGCCGAGAGAGAGGAGGAGCCAGGAGAGCGTGGCGTCGGCGCGAAGGTGGACGAGATGAGCTGTGGCGAGGGCTCTGAGGAGGATAGCGGCGAGGTGGGGGGGGAGGTAGAGGGGCGCGCCATAGCAGGAGGGGCTGTGAAAAATGGCTGCAGCTTCCGAGATCTGAGTCCCGAAGTCCGGACGAGAAGAATGTGCCTCCGCAAAGCAGCTGAAAGACGACGGGGTGAGCTTGTAGAAGAGGAAGGTGTCGGAAGGGATCGCAGAACGCGAATATTCACTTCAGGTAAAAACAGGAACACGAGAGAGAATCGCAGCTGACTTGTAGAAGCTAGTACTCACTTAATCACCTTGTTCCTCTTTAGTTTTGATTATTTGATCATCCGTGTCTGGTTCTAATCACATATATGACTTTACATAACAGAGTACACACGCTCGGAGATCAGTTTAAGTTTGAATAAAATGCACAACTATTGATTCAAGGCTGCTGCTGTGTACAACACCATACATTGACGTTTAACAGCAAGCCATAACGGTAGACTGTTGACTCACTGTGTGTTTGCAGTGTATGTTTCCTGACACGTTTATGATGGACATGGAAGATTTCATCATCATTGCACATACTTGATAATTTCTGGGAAAATTGAACAGGGCATAATTGTGTCATGATATTACTTGTCAGTGGGAGGAGAAGACATTCTGTTGTAACAGAAGTTAGAACAACAAAAGCATTTGCCTATTGTACCTTGTGGATGTTAAAAACATAATTTACTGCTTGGGGAGCATCTTACTTTGTTTTTAAATAACAGAAGCAGCTTGTAAGTAACAGACCTCGCCAGAGGCGAGACCGTTTGGCAGCTTGAGTTATTTGTTTGATTTCCACCTCCTATCCCATCATTGTGGTACTTATATGGCCTAAAATGTAAGCCATTGCAAGCTGTGCTGATGTTTGGTTTGGTCAATCTTGTCCCTGTGTAGATGATGAAGAAACTGTAAGTAAAAGCATGGAAGAAATAGAATTAAGGTAAGTCCGTTTTTGACTTGGTTATTCTGTAATAAAATGTGGTCAGTGCAGCTGTACTATTGACTGTATGACTTGTATTCAATGTGACTGACTTTCTATGAACTGCAGGAGTGCTTTGGACTCGTTCAGTCAAAGGAGAAGAAAATCAAAGTATTTCAGTGAGTGTCTTTTTGCTATGTACTGTTTATGTTGATGTGACCTAGAGTATGTACATTTATTGTACTGTAAAAGCACATTATGCACCAAGGAAACTTCCTCTGATCTAACCTCTTGTGCTTTTGTACTATTTCTTAATGTCAGCCCAACTTCTAATTATATAGACCAGTATGTAGTAATGTAACTACTGATTTGATCTACCACGGGTGTTACTATGTTTACTGTCAGAGAGAAAAACTTTTACTTTTTTTACTAATATTGGCTCATAGACCAAGTTAAAAAATGAAGTAATTACATAAGAAGTGTTTTTGTCACACCAATGTAAAAGCATTCTAAGATGGCAGTGCATTCATTTATAATTAATGGAGATTTTGCGGGGGAGACACTTGTGTTTGGTTAGCGAGAGAATATGCATGCTGCAGGCCCACAGACAGGTTCCTGCAGGTATTCATATCTTCTATAACCTCTGCTACCACACTCGTGCATTCCTGCATGTGTAAGAGGAATGTCAAACGCACACACACACACACACACACACACTCACACACACACACCTGTTTGCTAGCCTACCCACAAGCTCTCCTCTCCTCCCCTGTAGAAGCGGTCCACCCGCTCTACCAGCAGTACAGCGAGGCTGCCCAGAACAATGAGATTCTGTGCCAGTCTCACTCGGACACCGTCCCGGCCGGCGAGGAGCGTGCGGCCCGCCTAGCCGTGCCCGGCAAGTTCTCCTTCCCTTCCCGCTCCTGCTCGCCCTCGCCTCTTCCATCCTGCAGACCCCTCCCCGCCCCGCCTCTTGCATCCCATCCGCACTTCCAGTCTCTTCCTCATTCCTGGTCTCGTGCCAAGCATCTGCCCCTTCCAGAGACCCCCAGGGCTGTTGAGAGGCCCCCCTCCCCTCGCCTGACCATCTCTCTGGGCCAGTCGTCCACACTGTGGCAGCACCTACCCGGGGTCAGGGACAGCGCCGAACTGGACGGGGTCACAGAGGACCAGAGGCGTCTACAGGAGGTAAGGCACTTGTCACATGTTCTAGTGTAGACCCTGTGTAATGTGGCCGTGTGTAAGTCTTGGTGGGAGGTGTCTTGCACTCCTACGACAGGAAAGTTACTCATGACATTTCTTGGCATCTATTGCCAAAAGCAAATGGAAGGGGAATGCCCGTGCTCACTGCTTGAGGAAAGGCGACAGGATTAGACTTGGATGGCACGGTTGCATTCACTGCATGCGTCATTGTTTTTAATCTTAGTTGTATTTTATTCAGTTATTGGAAGCCTTTGATAATTCCCTGTTAATTACTCACACAGTCCCAAGGTAGCAGAGCAGAGAGTGACTGTAGCCCTCTTGGAGTTGCTCTACTGTTTACTGTAGTACTTAAATGTTCTACCTAGTTTAACAAGTTCTGTTTGTTTCTTTTCGGTTGCTTCTCTCGTTGCCAGGTGCGGTTTGAGGTGGTGACTTCAGAAGCGTCCTACTGCAGCAGTCTGGAAATTGTGGTGGAACATTTTGTCATGTCCAAGCAGCTGGGGGCGCTGTTGACCACTCAAGATAGGAACTGGCTTTTTTCCCGCCTGGCTGATGTCCGTGCGATTAGCCACAGGTTAGATCCCTTCATGATTATTAATGATCTGTCTGATAGCTTCATGTATTAAAAAAACCCAAAAAAGGCCATGAAGGTGTTAATTGACCATTGCTGCCTCTCAGTTTTCTCTCAAAGCTGGAGGAGCGCGTGGACGCTGACATCATGCACTTCACTGTATGTGACCTCATCGCCCGCCACTGTCCGCGCTTCAAAATGGTTTATGTTCCCTACCTCACCAACCAGTCATATCAGGATGCAACTTATCAGAGGCTCATGTAAGATGGTCCGCAAATGCAACCGTTTGGTCGTAGCGCACCTTTCCTCAAGTGGTAAACCTAAGGGCACGCCCCGGCCATGCTAATTTGCATATTGTTCTCTTAATTCGTCGCTTGCAGGAATGAAAACCCCGGTTTCAAGCGGCTTGTGGAGACGCTGGAGAGGAGTCGTGTTTGCCAGAGACTTCCTCTGCGTTCATTCCTCATTCTTCCCTTCCAGAGGATCACGAGAATGAAGCTGCTGGTTCAGGTACCATGTGTAATCCTGAACGGCTTCTCTTGAGACCGCTAATAGGCAACATGTCTGAATCCCCTGTACTCCCTTCTCATCAATGCTGCAGAACATAGTGAAGAGAACAGCCCCGGGTACTGAGGATGAGATACAGGCCATCAAAGCTCTTAAACTACTGGAGATGGTACATTTGGGCTCATTTAGTTTGTGTACAGTTTTACAAAAGTCAGCAACATTATTAATATATCTTCACTTTATCTCCGTTTTATTTACCCACTTTTTTTTTAGATAATCCAAGAGAGTAATGACAGCATCTCTCGGATGAAGAATATAGAGTCTTTGGTCTCCCTCAGTTCTATGGTGGACTTTGAGTGCAGGGTACGTATCTAACAGTTCCAGTTGTTTTTCCTAGTGTGTATTTTTGAAGACTGATCATTGATCTAGGAAAACCAAATGGTATTCCTTGTCTCTCTCTGACTCCATCCCTGTCTCTCGCTGACAGACTCTGCCACTGATAAGTCAGTCTCGGAGGCTGGTGCGCGAAGGCACCGTTACTCAGTTAATGGAATTCTCACTGAAAGAAGGAGAGAGAAGTGTCTACTTGCACCTCTTCAATGATTACCTGCTGGTTTCACTGCACAAAGAGTGAGTCAGTGATTACTTTCAATACTGTTAGTTTGCACATTTGCATGCACAACGGAGCTCTTGCATATGTTCATTCTTCTTACGATTCTGTTTTATCGTATGTACATTCTATCCTGGTTCCACATAGCAATTGCGCTCAGCTCAGTTATGTTCGCTGATACAGTATTATACTCTGGAGACCCTGTTCGCATTAGGGGTTTACAGCCACCCTGCTGGAAGTCCAGTCAGGGTGGGTTAGTGAGATGATGTTGAAATCCAGCCTGTTTCGAAGTGGTGGTAGAGCTAGATGCATAGGCTAGATGAGGCGATCAAAACAGCAATGCCGATTGGTTCAGCGGCGCCGTTCAATAGTTAAAAAATGAACTAGCAGTCTATGCCAAGTAGACAATACGACTGCGAAACACTTCCCAGTGGCGTGTGGCCAGAATATATTCAACAAGTGAATATGGTCTGGTTACACCAGGCTATGTAAATCCATATTTATTGGGAGATATTTAAATGATATATGTATGTAAATAAGGGTTGGGAAGTAACTGATTACATGTTATCAGTTACTTGTAACGAATTACAAAAAGCTGTAATCCATTCCAGTTACCAGCTAAAATGGTGGAATCAGATTACGATCACTATTACGATTACCGGTATTTAAAAAGCAAATGTGATAATTAGTTATATGACAACTAGGAAATGTTGAGAAGAAAAATGCATAACTATTATTTTCTCTTAATAACTCTTCATTAACGTCAGTCAGTAATTGAAATGAAGACCTACTTTAAATTGTTCCCCTGAAAATTGAAAGATTTGGCACTGCCAACGCAGTAAATTTCTTTGGATGACATTTCAAAGAACAATGTTTAGGCATGAAGTAATCTAAAAGTTATGGAAATTAATCAGGTTATGTTACTAAATTTAGAAAATCCACAAATTACGTTATTGATTATAATTTTAGTATGATAAGTGTGTGTGTGTGTGTGTGTATATATATAGACAAATGTTACAAACTATTAAACGTACATTTGTCCACTATTGTGTGTGTGTGTGTGTGTGTGTATATGTGTATATATATATATATATACACATATACACATATATATATATATATATACAC
>JAODUH010042171.1:2245-16341 GCA_027564835.1 Typhlichthys subterraneus | reverse complement strand
ATGTACTGCATGCATAAAATGTACTGCATTTCTTTTCTTTGTTGTCAATAATATTTCTTTTTAAATGGCCATTGCAGGGTCAGACACCGTTTGACGTCGCTGATGACACTGTGGCGGAACTTTTGCAGGAGCTGTTGCAGAAACAAGCCAACGTGAGATTGTCGTTTTGCTCGTACACATTATGGTTGCTGGATGATAATGTTGTTATTGTTAATGTTGTGGTCCTGTAACCTGGTGACGACTGACAGTTCATCTCTCTGCAGTGGCGTAACGAACAGTCCATCTTGGACAGACAAAACCAGCTGGGCAATGGCAATGCAAATGCACAAAACAAACCACGAAGGTCAGTAGCTACCTGGTCTAATGTCCGTTTCTTGCCATGAAATGTTGCTCGTGTTAGTTCCTGTCCCTTAGCTAACGTCCCCTTGCTAACATCCCCTTAGCTAACATCCCCTTAGCTAACATCCCCTTAGCTAACGTCCCCTTAGCTAACGTCCCTTTAGCTAACGTCCCCTTGCTAACGTCCCCTTGCTAACGTCCCCTTGCTAACTTCCCCTTAGCTAATGTCCCCTTAGCTAATGTCCCCTTGCTAATGTCCCCTTAGCTAATGTCCCCTTAGCTAATGTCCCCTTGCTAACATCCCCTTGCTAACGCCCCTTAGCTAATGTCCCCTTAGCTAATGTCCCCTTGCTAACGCCCCTTAGCTAACATCCCCTTAGCTAATGTCCCCTTGCTAACGCCCCTTAGCTAACGTGACCATGTGTCTTGCCCACCCAGAACCTCCGTGTGCAGGATGAGCAGTAAAGACAAAATGAACGTGCAGGACCAGTCTAAAGAGAGGGGTGTGCCTGGAGGGCTGGAGCTGAGCGAAGAGAGAGAGAGCAGCCCCGGTAATCCAGCCACTGTGTTCATAATGTTGACCGCTTGATAATACGCCATGCATAAATGCAGGTGATAGCGCTGTGCGGTGAAAAGGATGCATTGTCTCCTTGTTGCCAGAGAGCTCCGCTGTGTCCAGTCCAGAAAGCGAGAGTATGACCACCTCCACGGTCAGTCCTGCTGATAAGGTACTGCCACACAAAGGGAGCTAGGTATTTAAACATATTTACTCACACGTGACATAAAGGCAGCAGTTGTTTAAAGCTGCTGTAAGGACGCTCTGGCGACGTACGCCAGAGCCCATTTTTGGCGTACCTTGTAGAGCTCTACCCAGGAAGAGCCGGGTTCGCGGCCCAAGAGGGATGGACCCCGGTTACGTGTAGATTTGTGAGTTGCAACGAGACCTAGCTAACCTTGCTAGCTAACAAAAACCCACCCTCTCCTTTGTTGGGTCTACTGCTGCGATCCCATTGGCCAAGCTGTTGTCAGAGCATTCACATGATTGACAGGCAAGATAGGTTTGCTGCTCCACTGGTCCAATCATGCAAAAGATACCCTGATCGGTCAGAATAATTCCGGGCATGGTCAATAAATAAAATGGACTTATAAAGACATGCTTAGACTATATAAGTCCCTGTCTCTTTATCGGTCCATTTAGCTTTTTTGGATGCATGCGTGCATTCCGTATATTTCCATGCTTTTTGGTGCTTGACCAATCACGTGCCTGATACAGATTTATAGACAGGAGCTTGTATAGAGAATCATTTACAGATACAAACAGTACTGTGTGTTCTAACAGAACATTTAACTCATTGCTAGCTGACAGATGTCACTGACATTTCTAACACAATACACTACATCCTATTATCCTGTTCTGGCTATGCTCTTCATCACGTAGTCAAACGCACTAAATAGCTATTTAAATAGCTATTTAAATAGCACTAATCAACTATTATAAGCTAAATGTAAGCTAATGCACTTTATGTAAAATTCAGCAAACATCTCGCATTTCGCTAGCTTATTGTTCTCTGTGCGTGATGAAAAAAGTATCTGATACTTCTACACGGCTCTGGCTCCGTAAATGGTAACATAAACAAAGCTTCGCAATGCATTTCAATGTGTGATGCGGAGCGATACTGTTTTGATTTGAGCTCGGCGTTAGCAAGAACGAAATGACCGTGCCTTTAACTTGCCATCATCTCTTGATTGCTCCAGAGTCCAGAAGAGCGAGATTACGAGGAGAAGGAGCAGGACAGAGCCAGCCGCACGGCACGGGTCCAGCCCACCCCTCAGAGGAAGGATGCTGTGGCCGACAGCCCGAGCACACCCACCTCTGACAGGCGCAAGTACGAACCAAAACAGAAAGTAGCAGCTCTGCTGTGAACTTCCTGTTCCCAGAACTGTCACGGGTCCTTAAAATATATATATGCATTGCATACTGTATATGCGCTTGCTTGAAACGTGAGAATGTCCTGTACACCGATTAGTATAACCGGAGTTCATTGACGCTTTGTCAAACCCTGGACACTGTAGCTGCTTTACCTTTAAGATTAAGAGCTCATGCAGCCACAACCTCGTCTGTTGTTTTCTTCCCCCATTCACTCCCAACATACTTTACCATGCTCCAACTTTTACTAATGTGTCATGAAGATCCTACAGTTTGTAATACACTTATCCTGGTCTGGTTATTAGTTTGATGAAGGTCAGGGGGATTACTTAATTTTGAGTTACGGAAGCCACATAGTCGGTGGTTGAACAAACAGAACAATTTATTTTAAAGGAGGTGACATTTTTGGTACAAAAGCAGTGTTTATAGGCTGTATATGTAATGTATACTGTCCCATGGATTGTCAACTGGGACAACTGACATTTCTGGTCTGTGTGTTAGATTCCAGGCTCCAGTCAGAGATGAAGAATCGGAGTCTCAGAGAAAAGCTCGCTCACGTCTCATGCGTCAGTCTCGACGGTCCACACAGGTACTGCTCACCAAGGACCATATTCTCTGTAATGTTATTGTGACACTTTACATATCCTACAAATAAACATGACAAACATGCCAAATACAATGGTGTTGTTATGATACGTATCCTTGAGCTCTTTTTGGAAGTAACTTCTCTATATAGTTTCTTGTTATCTTATTTACTATGTTAGACATTCTGGCTCAGTTCCCCAGACATGTATTGAGCCTAGTCCTAGACTAAGAATGCTTTTTAAACAGATATCTACATAGAATCTTTCTCTTAGTTTTGTATTAGGCCTCATCCATGTCTGGGAAACTAAGTAATGTTTGATTACGTAAACATTTAGCACTTGCACCACCGATTGGCAAACCATACCGGCCACTGTGCTTCAAGTAAACCAGCAGTTTAGCACAGGACGAGTATGTGTGAGCTTCCAATTGACTTGTCGGCTGGGCCTCCCTCACAGGGAGTGACGCTAACAGACCTGAAAGAGGCGGAGAAGAGCATAACTAAAGCCGCAGATCCACCACCTCGGAACATACAGCCTGTCAGTCCGATCGTCACTCTGACTCCTGCAGAGAGAGGTGTGTGTGTGTGAAGCCCACTGTTCTCGTCAGACGGTGACGCTCGTTTAATGATGGGACAGGCCGCCGGAGCCGTCTGTAAAAGTTAGACAAAAAGGGAACAGCAAATGTTTGAGGAGGAAACACACGTAATATTTGTTGTAGCTTCAGTAACGTATTATTAATGCAAATTATCCAAGGCAAACAAAGCACGCTCTATTTGGGACGTTCATTAAAAGGACACGTAGCATTGTTGGGTAGATGTACGGGTGTATGGCGTTTCTGCTTTTTGAACTCAAACATCCTCTAGCCATGACCCCCATAAAGTGGATATTTAGCTTATTTGCGGCTTATTAAAGCCACAAAGTAGGCAGCACTTCTTTATGACATGAATATACGGACATAAATTGATGTACTGTAAACAACCAAATGTGTTGTTAAAAAAAGATATGTCTTACATTAAAGGTATAGTATAGTTATTATTGGAGAAAAGAGAAACTGCTCTCCCTTCAAAGCCATAGGGTGCTCCCTCATAAGCTCCGCACTGGAAATTTATTGCGAAGGCTAGGATGTCGTTGTGTGCGGTCTGCACCACTTCGTGTCTATTTAGGGGGCCAGGGCTGTGTGGGAACACCAGATGATAGTTTTTTTCACAGAGTACGGGCAGCTAGCGTACAGTAAGGACATATTTGCTGAATTCAACAAAAAGCGCCTTCGCATTTAACAATGTAAATAAATGAAAGCAAGATTTCGAGGGCTATAAAATGATGAGAGCTTACTTGCCAGAATGGCCCGCCAGTACACTCGGCAGATTCTGCAAATATGACTCCATAGCTAAATGCGTATTCAAATTGGGGTGGTGGCTACAATGGGTGTAGTGATTATTGCAGTATATCTGATGGCAATGTGGTGGTCTCTTAGGCAGGGTGCCGTACCAAAAACGACTTGAAACATGCTACGTATAATCTTCTTTCTTCTAATACCATACCATGTTCTCTATGATCACACAGCTGTTATTTATAAGAAACCGAACCCATTCAAGAAATAGTTTTCATTCAGCTGCCATTGACTTTAGTTGAAATTAAGCCAATACTGTTAGTACTTAAACATTAAATACATATCCCCTTCCTGGAAACCTTGCGTAGGGGAAACTATAAACTGTTCCCTGGCACCATTTCAGACACTGACCCAGTAAAACCAGTGGAATTGGAGGCTGACAGTCGACTGGCAGTCAGGGACAGAAGGAAGGGTCGGAAGGAACGTCGCTCCACTGGGATAGTTCAGCTGGTAAGACATCAGTAGACAACGCAGTGCGTTATGGATCACTGTTGTATAATTGAAGTTAGTGCTGAGGTTTAGGACTGGCCCCGAATACCATTTTTTACATACATGATGATAAAAAATAAAAATAAAGAATATTTAAATCCCAAAATTGAATATCAGAATACTTATATGGTCCAGCCTTACAGATGGTTATGTTGAAATGCTAGAATGCTATAGACTATATACAGTATATATATCAATAAATAGTGCCAGAATGTTTTCTTACATTCATTATATGACCATTAAAGGTTGTTGTCTTTAGTTCTCTGGGTTTTGGCCTAAGGTTTAAAGATGTGGAATGCGTCATTCTGTACAGACAGTGAAACATCCTCTTTCACACATCTTCACACTTGTGAAGAAACTAAGTGTGAAACCGTTGCATCGCTGCTAATTCTGCACAATTTGCACAATTGCAATAATGCTTTTGTTATTTTTTTATATTTTTAGAATGAAGACGAGGATGCTACAAATGCAGGACATTTACACGTTACACAGAGCAACAGCTCGTCCAGGTAGGGCTGCTCGATTATGGAAAAAATGTGTCAATATTGAAATAACGATTATTTAATACGATTACTTGTTGACTTTGGAAAGAAGTTGCATTTACTGCACCTAAACAGTGAAACAAATTAACATGAACGAAAAACACCTTCACTGTAAAATGTGCCTTAATACTTTCACGGTGATCTCTCACTTTCACCCTGCGAGGGGCGAAAGTGAGCGTGTACCTGTCACGCAGAACATAAGATAAAATAAGAGTTTTTCTTTACGCAAAACGTAACGTGCAAAATAATCTTTTTTTTTCTCCAAATCTTTATATTGTTTTTGTAATTGTTAGCAGCCAAAATGGAAATCGCGATTAAAATTAGATTAATTGAACAACTCTGCTTCCAGGCCAGTCTTTACTATAAAACCTTGTCTGTATGTGTACATTTTCTAATGTATGCTATTATATTGCAGTGAGACTCATCTAGGAGACATAACACCTGACTATAAAAAGGTATGTGACTGTGTCTTGTCTCAAACCCACACATCAAGGTTGTTGCTTTAAACAGGAAAACGCAACACTTGCACAATGCCTCATTCTATTGTATTGGCAGCCTGCCAGAGTGGACATTTTCACATTCACAACTGTAAAAGTACTTGCCAAAATGTCAATGATGGCAAGCTTCCTTTTAAAAATACACAAATCCATTTTCAGAATGCTATTTTTAATGTGTTTGTAGCCATTTAACATGGCTTTTGGAGCTGAATGCTCAACGTTTCTCTCTAACACATTTGCAGAAGTTACATACTTTAACACACCTCTTAAGACGTGTACAAGTGACATATTTGGCCAGCAGTAGATTGCTGTATCTTAATCTGTGCTGCAGTGAGAATTATATTTCATTTGCTTCCATCTAGCTGTACCTTGTGGTACTGCAGGACAACGGCACACTTAAAGAGAAACTGCAGGAGACAGAGCTCCTGCTGAGCCAGAGCAAAGTTGAGCTGGAGAGACTCAGACAGGTCGGGGCCATTTAAAATATAAATATATATATATATATATGAAAAAAAAAAAAGAATAAATGCTAGAAAGGTACGTTGCTTAATATTGTCTGCATTACGAATTTGATAGTTAACTAGTGGATATTTTTCTACCAAATGCAATGCACATAATACCATTGGTCATAACACTTTTGTCAGTTAATCAAACCACACATTTGACGGTACAGGGGGACAAGAATAAACTGATATGTAGATGATGCTGTATTGTGCACAACATCCTCATGATGGCAGTAAAACAAACATGTTACATTTGTTACACGTTTCCAAATCTGCCTCAGGGGCCCATACAGTCCAATAGGTATCTGCCATTTCTAGTTCTGTGGAAAAATGCTAGTTTAACTTCACACAATACTACGTCTTTAGAACTAAATGACAGTTGGATACCTCCGATCTGTAAAGACAGGAGTATAAACCAAACATCTGAAAACCATAATGCACCTAAAACATGCTTTATTTATTTAGCTGGCCGGCTGGTTACTGTAATAATATTCTAATTTATTTATTTAAAAACATTTTCTGCCTCAGAGTCAGGAGAGCAGTACGGACAGGCCAGCCCTGCTGGATCTGGAACGATTTGTAAGTACTGTCTTAACAAGGTCTATTACCCCGTCTATGTGTCAGCTACGTATTATCGTTAACAGTTAGGCTAACTGCTCTACTGATGTCTTTACAGGAGAAGTTGGCCCTTCAGAGGAAGACCGCTGAGCTGGAGGATGAGCTAAAGGTTTGTATGCTGACCTGTGGAGCTGTTTAATACCAGTCTTGATGACTGTCGTCCACTAAATAGATGACTCCATCTCACATTCAATAGCCCCCGGTGGTCAGGTGGAGCCTTGCATGGCTGACACCACCATCGGTGTATGAATGTGAGGCAATACTCTACAGCGCTTTGAGTGGGTGGAAGGTTGGATACGTGCTATATAAATGCAGTCCATTAACCATTTATGTATTGTACACAGAAATGCATTACATCTGAGCAGAGAGCACAAAATGTAAACCGACATTCTGCATGAATGCACAAAGCATGGGCATGTCCAATCATGTCTTGTGTTAATGTCTTCTCCCTTCCACTACAACATGTTCAAATCCATACAGTGACATTCAGAATGCAATATCTCCTTTAGTCACTGTATTCAATGAATCTGATGTGTGTGTTTTGTGTTTTTCTGTTTTGTAAAGGTTCTGGTGGATCTCAGAGCAGACAATCAGAGGTTAAAGGATGAAAATGCCGCCCTCATTCGAGTCATCAGCAAACTCTCTAAGTGAACCTTTATAAACCCTCTATACTGGGGGAAAACACAAGTATTAAAGGATTCCTGTTTCTCATCACCTGCAAACCAGGAACTGAAGCCCAGTCAGCTTGATGCTCTTAACTAAATGGAACACAACCCAGATTACAGAGCTGCATGTGGTTGGGTCTCTCTGTTTTGGCATATCTACTGTATAACAAGATGACTTGTACATTCTCTGGATCCACAAGATCTCGCGGGATGTTCCTGCTCTATTCGACTGTTATAGTTGGTTTAATTGTTGTTGTTTTTTAACTGGAATATTTTTAACGCTTTGCGACCCCATTATTCTGTTTTTAGGTAATGCATATTGGAAAAACTTAAATGCACAGTGAGTACTGAATGGTGAAGTCAGATGTCAGGTGCTCGTGATGTGAGGGTAAGTGGGGGGCTGTATGGAACCTGTAAAAAGACTTAATGTGCCAAAACTGACCCTGTTTCGTTGGGTGGTTGGGTGGAGATAGGGTACAGTACATTTCTCTCAGGACTTGAGTTGACTACTGTAACATTGGACCAAACTTGTATTTGCATGTTAAGTTCTTCTCCACTCCTGTGAATGTATATTTTATATGTATATTTATGTATGGAGGCCCTTTCTCTTGACATTGTGGTAATAGTGGTCTCAGTTGTAAAATGCAGATGTCTAGATGATCACCAGAGACAGTAGGTTAAACTTACTTTAAATTTATTCAGTTCAGGAAAGTGGATTTTGTTTGACATTCATTGTTTACATAAAAATGTCTTAACAATTGCTTTGCTGCATACAACATCTAACATGATATCCCTATAGGGAAATGCATGTTCTATTATATTGTATTACGTACTTTAAACATGGAATGTTTATGTTTGACTGAAAGTGGACTGTCCTCTCTAGCGTTCACACTGTGATGGAGACCTGTTCTGGCACAGGCAGGATGGTTCAATTCTTCTAAATGTTTACTGCAGGTTTTAACTTTAGTGCATGCCAAATTGTATTTTGAAAATGTGCCTTTCTATATACATTTGTAATTAATATTTCTATTTTGCTTTGGCAAAAGTACAAGGTCAAATTAAAAAAATACTAGTATGGTCACAACAAATGAAGCTGCACTGTTTTATTGTTACAGCAGACTGGTTATGTAAATATATTTAAGGATTAAACCTTTTAATCAAATTCTGGTTTTGAAGTGACAAAGGCCTTTAAATCCTTAAATCTAAAGCATGTTTCAGATTGCACCATGAATGTGGTTTACACACCTAATTGAACAGTTAGTTTTTACAAGTTTGTTTTATTGCTTACACACTAAACTTTTAAATAACTCAGTTTGTGAAACCTACCCGAGGAGCAATACCACAGCCCAGATCTGCACAACTATAAACAATCCCAGCCTCATGTTTTGCAAAACTCTACACAATGATTTGCAAAATGCTAAACACACAATCTACATTAGACACAGAAATCTAACACAATGTCACTTCTTTGCCATTTTGAAGCACTGCCTTCCAAAACCACCTATGAAACAATTGATCAAACCCGGCCATCAGGTGGACAAATACTTAGTTGCTTAACTCTTAGCTCACCAATCAGCCATAAGCACTATGAAAATATAATGGGCGAGTTGACCTACTGCAACAGAAATGTAAGGCAATGTTGTAGTACTGTAAGATGGTGGTTACATCACAATGTTGCATCATGCAGAACGGGGCCCTCCACCATGCCAGCATAGGTCCTTACATGTATTGTCTACAAAATGTGAATGTGTCCATGCAGTCCATTTATGTGGGCCATCACATACTCCTCATATCAGGATATGCCTTTCTCTCTCAATCAAGCCATATCAACCTGAACTGAATACAATCAAACGGAAGGACGGATTTGCCATCCAAGGCGATTCTTTCCTCGCTGTCTTGTAAGCGGACATAGCCTCCCTCACCCTCAAGGACTTTAACTGTCCATTTTTGTTTCCTTGGGGTTTTCATGGAAGTTTTTCCTTTCCCGGGGGAAGGAGCAGGTTAAGGGGGTGTTGCTTGTTTCAATGTGTGTCATACCCGGCTTCACCAGCAGCTGGCAGCAACAGATTATTGCCCTCATTATTGCAATGTAACTCACCTGGTGCCATTTAGAAACCTCCTCTTATACTCCTGTGTTTATTCTTCTGACGTCTTGAGTTGAACAGACCTGCTGCTACTAGACCAGTTTCCTATAAAATTGTTTGCGTTAGAGTGAAGACAAGTGAGTTTACTGTCAGCAGTTAATTTTTGTATTAAACGATTATTTTTTAACCCGTTGTGACGATGTGAAAATGTAGACAATGGCCAGATACAATCAAATTACTGAAATGCAATGTATTATTTCTCACATTGTTTTTGCTGTGTTTACCTTTACAGTATGTACTATATTCTGTTTAGAATATGATCTGTTCTTAAAACGGTTTCAGTGCCAAATGTATTGTCTGGTTTTACATTTTACAGAAGTCTACATTGTGTAGGGAATTTTATTTTTATCAGTATGCAGTACTGGTGTCTTGTGTTTACGCTGACAATACCTCAATAAGTATCAGTATATAAGTACTATAGTTAATAGTCTACTACTCTCTAAACTAAACAATTGGAAAAAGAGAAATAAGTGATTTTGATTGAGCACAGCCATGTTTAACTGGTTCAAACAGAATCAGAACATATGGACCATGTCTGCCATACCTTAACAAAATTGTGTTTTTACAAATTAATTTGAGTACGTTTCAATTTGCATGCAAGTGTTTCATTTAGCACAATATTTCTGAGGTGTTGTGCTACTTGAATGCATGGTTGTGTGAATTGTGGGTAGTGTTTTGACAAAATCAAGTTTTCAAAATCTTGCTTAAGCAATCTAAAAATAAATTTTATCCATAATTAACATTTCTTGAATTAAGTGTAGACATGTACTATACAATTTGTTGGTCTTAAATCCCAGTTTCTTATAGTAAACCTTAACAATTATATCTGTGATCATAGCAGGGATAGAAAAGGCAAAATTGAGCAAAATCTTTATTGACAGGGAAGCAATCACATGATCAAATATACAACCCCACCAGCATGCCAGCATTTTCATAGAAACTGTACAACATGAAGGAATGTATGGAATAGCATTACATAATTTTGACAGAGAAAAAACATTATTTTGTTCTTCTGGATCACATCTCATAAATTGAATTTTTTTTTCTAATTATGATCTTGGAAACACTGACCACTATAGGCAAACGCATGAACTTTTTTCATTTACATTAGATGTTTATAATGGCATGTTTCTGGAACAGGCTGAGGTAACAATGAATGCTACCAGAGCCATGTGAAGAGAGAGTTGCGTCATCTCCCTTAACTCCAATGGAAGGTTTTTCTACAGCAATAGAGCCTCAAAATAGTTCCCAGAAGGTAGCCTAAATACTAAAAGTACACTATAAATTCTATTTTAAAAGAAAATCGGTGCATTTGACTACTAATTACCAATAAATGGTGTGTGTATATATTTATCTCTCTCTCTATATATATATATATTTATTATTGAACTATTTTGCTATAGGTTTTGCCTCTCCATGAACCAAGTGACCGTTGAAAATTGCTGTTGGCGTAACTCTGTTATTTCCATGGCTCTGGATGCTTCCAGTTCCTGTTTCCTCGGTGACCAGACACCGCCAGGGTCTCCAGCAGCAGATGACTGCTTATATGCCTCAGTTTAAGTAAGGATGGGGATGATGTATATTAAGGCAAAACTAAAAAATAAAACATTTTATTAATCAATTTATTTGTACAAGGGACCGTGTAAAAAATGCATTAATTCCAAAAGAGAGGAAAGATGCTTGTTACCAGATGTATTTTAAAGCTAATTTCCATCTGCAGTCCCCAGATATATTTTCTTTATATCTTTTTTCCCCCTATTCCAACTCTAACGACTGGATAGTAATAAGGTCTCACAGCTGAAAGGAATGCAATATTTCCAAGACTGATCAATACTGATAAATGTGGTTTGTTATATTGGTTTTAGCGTGAAGGGACTAGTTGTTCATTAGGGAGAGAGCAGAATAACTTATGCCACCTCTTTTCAGTAGTGCTTAACATTCTATCAGTGTATTCTGTTTTAGACGGCTGTTTATTGAAACAATAAACATCAGTATGTGGGTGACCTATACAAGCAGTCTCCTCTACAAGAGGAGGGTTATATTAGTTGGTGGTGAGATTAAGCCATTGACACTGCTTAGGAAACAAAAGGCATGCAAAACTACTTGGACGTACATGGGCAAACAGAATAAGCAAGATATAGGTGACTAGTTTGTCCCCATTTAAAAAGATGTATTAAGTAATTCTCGACAACGCTTGCTAAATTGAAACTCAAATAACAAAAACACCTCTTCCTTCGATGCCATGGGGTGCTCTCTCATAAGTTCAATGCAAAGGCTAGGCTAGGATTTTATTGTTGTGTGCAGTCTGCACCACTTTGTTTGTGTTCCTATTTATGGTGCCAGGGATGTGTAGAAGAACCTGATTATATTTTCAGCATGCACAGAGAACGGCAAAGCTAGCAAAGGAGATATTTGGTAAATTTGACAAAAAGTATATTAGCTTACAATCACCAACTATACCTTTAAGAGGGCACTATAACCCTGGGGCCTCATTTATAAAACATACATTTTGATATTTTCCCTGCTGGTTATACAGGGGTACTGCAGTTTGGACACATGCGCAATATTAACGTTGCATTATTCTACCAAAGACGCCTGCAATCTACCGTCATTGTGATCTCATCTTCATAAAAGCTTGCTTTTGCTACGACTTCTCAAATCGTAATTCCGAGTGGGAAATGCAGAAATAATTTTGATACCCAAGTTCCAAAGTTGGTGACCTTCAACCTTTCCACGGGGACCCCAAACTTCCCTTTCCCGAGCCACATTAGCAAGCTGTGACTGGGGGATCCCGAGACGTTCCCAGGCCAGTGTGGAGATATAATCTCTCCAACTAGTCCTGGGTTTTCCCCGAGGCCTCCTCCCAGCCGGACGTCCCTGGAACACCTTCCTAGGGAGGCGCCCAGGGGCCATCCTTACTAGATGCCCGTACCACTTCAACTGGCTCCTTTCGACGCAAAGGAGCAGCGGCTCTACTCAGAGTTCCTCATGGATGGCCGAGCTCCTCAACCTATCTCTAATGGAGACGCCCGCCACCCTCCTTTCGGGTCATGACCCACCCTTCATGACCATAGCTGAGGGTAGGAACAAAAATTGCCTGGAAGATTGCAAGAATTAACGTTGCACTTTAACACGACATTCTCAGAATTCCAACTTGGAAGTATAAATGGGAAGTATAGGAACATTCGACAAGCATGCATTCCGGCAGCATAATACGCAAGGCTTTATATGTGCAGTATCCTCTATGAATGAAACGTAAGCACACCATTAGAGATGATTATCAAGACTAATTAAATTTGTTTTATAAATGAGGTCCCTTCTTTTATCACCATTATATCATTGTGCCCCAATACTTGCCCAGATATCCCTTTGTAAGTGTCAGGGGATGGAGATGCCTTCAAGTAGCTCTGAATTAATTGTTTCACAAGGCAGGTATTGGCAATATATCAAAAGACAACAAGCAGGTAGGCAAGCAAAAGTGGTACGAGGCCAATCGGTCGCATTGGGGTCAGTAATGACCAGATAAGCCGATAAATATTAACAGTGATTTGTATACAATTGCATTACAACAAACCGGTGACACATACTATATAATATATATATGTATATATATCAAAAAGGCAAACAAAAGTAGATTGTACAGTTGCTTTTTCACATAAACTTCTTACTGAGAGAGGAAGACACAATTTTTTAAAAAGTGGAAGGTGGGGTTAATCTCTTCAAGCAGCCCAAAAAAGAAAAAAAAAAAGAAAAAAGAAAATGAACATGACAAATGGCGGCCAGGTTTGTGGAAGGGTCTTCGAAGCACAAGAAGAGGTTGTGCAATCAATCAGAGTGGAGCAGGGGTGGAAGTGATGGATGGGTGCTACTGGCTCTGTTGCTGCTACAGACAGACAGGGAGGTGGGATGTGTGACAGCCAGGCGAAGAAAAGGCATGAGAATGGAATGAAACCAGGAATAAATTCTGGACAAAGGCATGGTGGCGGGGGCATTACGGGGTAATTCCACCCCATAAAAGGCTCCTTTGCTTAGTACCCCGCCCCCCACCCCCTTTTAGTCCTTCCAGTCTTTCTTGATGTTGAGGTTCCACTCCCAGGAGAGGTGGTCGTGCTTGTCGTCGTCGGTGAACTTGCACTTGATGTTGTAGGTGCCGCGTGCCAGCATGCCCTTGGGGGCCTCCTCCAGCGGGGTCAGGAAGTCGTACTCGTCCGGCCGGGGGCCGTAGCTGCCCACCATGTAGTCCGATTTGTCGACTGTGTGCCCCAACAAAGAAGTGGCACACAGCGTTGATCAGAGAGTGCCAGAGAGCTGCTAGTGGATGTAATGTATTCCTTAACATCAGCGGCTGCCTAACTCGTCTCGCCAAAGCTACCTGGGGGGGGGGGGGGGGGGGGGGCC
>JAODUH010042160.1:0-20451 GCA_027564835.1 Typhlichthys subterraneus | reverse complement strand
AGCATGCCGCTCACAGCCAGTGAGGGAGTTCTGCTTGGTGATGGAGGCTCCTCTCTCACCATAGTCAGTGTGAGCCGTTATGACCAGGGGCCGTTCAGCTGTCGTGCAG
The DNA here is from genome assembly GCA_027564835.1 of Typhlichthys subterraneus. Lineage (NCBI taxonomy): Eukaryota > Metazoa > Chordata > Actinopteri > Percopsiformes > Amblyopsidae > Typhlichthys > Typhlichthys subterraneus. Next base: position 20,342 of record JAODUH010042160.1, on the reverse strand, counting down.
AAAATATCATAAGTCATGCAGACAGTGGACCGATGTTCCTCAACGTTAGCTGTGAGTTACTAACCTGCATGCTTATTCATGTTGTAGTATGCATGTGGACACAAATAATATCTAAAAACACGTGCACATCCAGTCCACTTTAAAATAACTGAAAAGGATACAGTATGCCTCCATTATGTTTGAAAGTGCATTCATAACCTGACATGAATGCTAATGTATCTATGATACAATTCTAATTTTGGTTGCTATAGTGACATTATTTATTATGATAACTCATTATATGCTACATTACTAATAGTCTTTGTTGGCTTTATTTTTATTTTTTTCTGGGGGCAGATGGCCCAGAACAAATTAATTTGAAGACGTATCCTTCAAATGTATATCAAGCAGAAGGGTCAAAGGTCATCCTGACCTGCTCAGCTGTGTCTAGCCCCTATGCCCAGTTCACATGGTTTCTGAATGGATCCCTGTTCTCTGACACTGGACCAGAACTCAGCCTGGACAACATTCAGATGAACCAGGGTGGTACATACCTCTGTCAGGCCTACAACACAAAAACATTAAGACACCAAACATCTGAGCTATCACCTCTCACTGTACTTGGTAAGCGGGGAACTGGGAGGAGCTTGATAGCTTTGACAACACATTGTAGTTGTTGACCAAAACACCTGTTGGAAAAACACTGGATAGTCCCTGGGAGGCAGGACAGATGGACAGAACTCTCCAGCAAGCTAATGCCAAATTGCTGTTGATGTTGTTGTTGTGCAGTAATACATTACAGTTTTTGATGCTCCTGCTCTTATTGTTTTATAAATGACTAAATTTATGAACATTTCCACAGAGAAAATATCTGAGACACATATCACAGCATCCACAGAGCAGCCAGTTGAAGGTTCCTCATTGAATCTCACCTGTGAAGCTGCTGGCTCTGACCCTCAAAGGATGTGGATGAAAGATGGCCGACCTTTGACCAACAGCAACAGTGCTGTTCTGGACAATAACAGGGTGTTGTCCTTCAGTGCTTTGGTGAAAACAGACAGTGGGAAATACCTTTGCAATGTCACCAACTACTTCAGCTTTCAGACAGCTGCATTCGACATGGTTGTGAATTGTAAGTAACACCAGTAAAACAACGTATATTTGATTAATAGTTAATCGCGTAAAATAACTTGATGTTCATTTGATGCATAGTTCATCAGTGTGAAGGCTTCTTCTTTGATCACATCACTGCATGGATGTTTTTCAGACGGACCAGAGAACGTTGCAATCACAGGTCCAAATCAAATAGAGGCACAACAGACCTTAATATTAAAATGTACTGCTCAATCTAAGCCGGCTGCAAGTTACTCCTGGATGCTGAATGGAGAAGAGATATCTCATCACACGGATGTGTACTCTAAAACGGCAAACAGTACTGACAGTGGGAACTACATTTGCCAAACAAAGAATAATGTTACTGGCACCACATCATTGTCTCAATCACATGTATTGTCTGTAACTGGTAAGTCTGAGAGAATGTGGCTTAAGGAAAGCCAACCATTGACCTCTGGCAGAACCATTTTCAACTAAAGGGTACGCAGTTCCTTAAGAAACTGCGTGGGCTAGTCTACCCTTAAAAGTATTTTTTTTAAACGTTGATTAAAAGTACATGAAGTAGCCTACTTTAAAATTTTTACATATTTTATAACGTTTTAAAAACGTGGAAGTACTAATGAAAATGTATTCATAAGCATACATTCTCATGACGTCTAATGAAGTACTTGGAAGTACTAAAACTTGTACAAAGTACAAATAAAATGTAGTACTTTATAAAGTAGAAAGAGTACTTTGAAGTAATTTGAAGTATTATGAAGCCTTATGAAGTACTTTGAATCCTTATAATGTATTATGGTCTTATGAAATACTCTGAAGTACTTCAAAGTAAGTAAAAGTACTTTGAAGTCTAATTAAGTACTTATATTGATGTGTCTTACAACTTTATAGTTCCAACAGTTAGCGACTTACAAACATTTAAAGTTTCAGCCAATTAGGTTGAAGTGGGCGTGGTTAGTTGAACCAATGGGAGATAGATGTCTTTCTGTCGAATCCAATGATGTGCCTCATTATGACCAACAGCTGGCGTTATCAGTGAGTTATCAGCGTTGAACTAGGTAGCGCTGTTTACTACTACAAAGTATTATGAAAGTACTTTGAAGTACTTTTTGAGTACTTTTATTACTTTGATCACTTTGAGTTCTTTAAAGTACTATGAAGTACTATGGAGTCCTTTGAAGCAATATCGAGTCTTATGAAGTACATTGAGGTACTTTAAAAGTAACTGAATTACTATGGAGTACTTTTAAATATTTTTAAGTCTAATAAAGTACTACTAAGTTCTATTAAGAACATGCTACGTACTTTAAAACTGTACAAGAACTTGATCAAATTGATTACTTAAAATTACCCATTCATTGCTATAGGAAAATGTATTACTTCAAAAAATAAGTACCTGAATCCAAAAATTTTTAATAAAAGTTGAAAATGTTGAAGACTTGCACGATCTTAAATCTCCACATTCATTTCCTATGGGAAAATTGAGTATATATACAAAAACATCTAGAAAAGTTAAAGTACTTTCAAACATTTGTGTCCCTAACTAGCTGAACAATTTTCAAAACGGGAAGAATTATAATAAAAATAAAAATAAGAATAAAGAACAACATCATCAACAATGTGCTAGCTAACATATCGTGGAGTCTAACAACGTCACCAAGTACATACGTTTTCATGAAGCTGTATAGTTCAACATTATAGTTAAATGTATTATATCGTATTATATCTTCAAGTGACATTGTCTATAAAAAAAATATTTTGTAAAAGTAGTTTGACTTAATTAAAACACATCTGTGTCTTTCTGATCGGCAGATCATGTCATTTCAACAGTGTTGGTCGTTGTTATCACAGTTATATGTTGCACCTGTGTGGCACTTCTGATTGGAGCCTCTGTGTACTTTGTGAAAAGAAGAATTAGGTACAGTACATAGAATCATAAAGGTTTTATGCATTTCATTTGAATTAACATCTACAGTAGAACCATTGATGTGTTGCACAATTCTGAAAATTGTAAGAATATTAAAAAGGAAATATAGTAAAATTATAAAATATTTTAAGTATGCACATATACAGTATATGCTGTACATTATGTCTATGCAGTATACAGTGCACTATATAGTACACTGTATACTGTATAGACATACAGTAAGTGCATAGGCCTGCATATGGGACAGAACAGGCATGCTTTTTGGTCTATGACTGCCTTTGATATATATATATATATATATATATATATATACATACATACAGTACCAGTCAAAAGCTTGGATGAATGGGAAGGTGTGTCCAAACATTTGACTGGTACTGTATATATATAGCATTAAAATTTATTTTTTGAATTTACAGAATAAAAACCCACAATCATCCACAAGGTCAGTATTTATGCATGCTATTTATATTATTTAATCATGTTGCCTTTAACATAACAACAGAGAAGAACATAAACTGACAGTCCATTTGTTAATCTTGAGCATTTTACATGATATCTACATCATCAATTATAGCATAATTATATCATCATTACATTATAATGGAAGTAAATGTGGCTATTAAGTTTTAACAGTGTTTAACAATACAGTACATATAATCCATGGAGTATATCATGTGATTCTACAGCAGTCATTCATAGCAAAAATTATCCATTATTTACCGATAAATGATCACCCTGTTTGCTCTTTGTGATGGACTGATATGCAGAAAAAATAATATGACGGCAATGTCAGAGCCTATAAATAAGACAATTAACCAAACATCTTTGTTCTTTCCAGAGTTGACAGAACCTGTGTATGAAAACTGAAATGGTAAATGGACTGCATTTAGACAACGCTTTTCTAACCTGCTGATCACTCAAAGCTACAGGTGTACATGATTGCCTCACATTCACCCATTCACACACACTTTCGCACACATACAAATGATCTTGAAAGATGCATTTAACTAGAGACACAAAATGTTCCAGAGTTAAAAACAAATCTATTCATAGCAGCCTTTAACTAGCTTTACACTTACACACTGGTGCACTGCTACAAATAATTAATATTTTGTTTCTAAATCAATTATTTTATGTAATTTTATTTTTTGTTATTTAATCTATTTTAATAGGGGTCCAAGCACCGAAGGTGCTGGAGCCCCATTGCTTTTGTTCACTGTTTTTTTTTTTATTCATTTTTTATTCTTCTTCGCTAAAAGTGTTTGGCCAGCAAAAACCATAAATCCCAGAAACACCAAACTTCACCACATGACCACAAGATGCCCCCACTGTTTAGAGCCCCAAATTCAAGGTACTGCGCCTATAGGTGGCATTATAGCAATCACTTTTACCTTTTTACACATATCTCCAAAATGGCTAGGCCCCTTTTCAAAATTATTTTTTTCTCCTCATTGTCTCAAGTCTTCTGCAACTTTTATTCACTTGGCCTCTGCTGTAAAAATGTATCCTTTTCACACAATTTCTAGTCTGAGACCACTCATCCAAATCTCACAAAATTTGGACATCATCTAGAGACCATGGTAACAAAAAATTATTCACATAATTTTCATTTAACACTTCGTTCAGAAGTTATGAATTAACCAACTTTGACAGATTTGCCAATAATTACTTATTGACCTATATCTTCTGATCCCATGGTCCAAACATATTGAACTGTTACAAGCACATTTTCATATCTCAAAAAGTACTGGACCTAAATTCAAAATTCTATTTTATTATGTTTTCTACAAGGCACTTGTATCAAGTTTCATTCAAATTTTGACTTTTTACAAGTCACATTTCCTGCATTTTCACAATGTATGAAAACCTACTTTGATCAATTAGACCTAAACTGTTACTCAGATTCAAATTAAATTTAGCATAAAGCATCTACAAACCATGCTGATAAAAAGTTGTTTTAAGAATTTTGATTAGTCAAAGCGTATTGTTTATTTACTCAGTGAAAATTTGGTCATGAGGACATGAATTTCAGATGGGCTACATTAGATACTCAAAATGTCCAATCAACATCTTATTTAGAATACATATTGCATCATAATTGTTAAAATTTTATCTAGAAAGTTTATGAATTACCTATATTAATCATATAGGGTCTTGACATTTTTTTTTTTTTTATGGAACAATACAATGTTTGGGTGCCAGCAGCTGCAATGGCGAAGTCGATAATCCTCACCCTAGGCCATCTTCATTTTTTTCCTTGCAAAAACATTCCCTTACATTACATAAGATTTGTTGCAGTTTGGAAAAAGTTTTTTGGTATTAAACTTTAGATAACCCCTGTTAGATTCAAAGTTAGGTTAAATATTCTATGTAGATGACATTGCTCCTTAGTAAATGAAGATCAAATACAGCATAAACTTTTTTTTTTTTTTTTCACCTGACATAATGCTATTTATATTGATGAATACTTTAATGGAATTATGCATCTGCAACTTCTTTACACTATAGGACTACAACATCTGATGAGTATATTTGTCAAGGATAAGGCATTGTGAGTGAACATATCAAAATCCCGACATTTTTAAATATTTAGGTCTATACATAGACATTTGTGTGTTTATATATGTTATTATTTTATTACTATATGTACTAATCTACAGTCTGAGTCCAAAGCTTCTAATATCTCTCCCTGATAAATGTAATTCCATCCCTCTTTGGGGAGAAAGATTACATAACTTTTTTCATATCTTTTTCACAAGCAAAAGCTGTGATTGGCTAAATTTGACATGTGACCCCTTAAACCAGGGGTAGGCAACCCTGGTCCTAGAGAGCCACAGCCCTGCATTTTTTAGATGTCTCCCTGCTCCAACACACCTGATTCTAATGAACATAGTTAGAAGTGTGTGCCTGATAAGGACCCATTCATTAGAATCAGGTGTGTTGGAGCAGGGAGACATCTAAAACATGCAGGGCTGCGGCTCTCTAGGACCTGGTTGCCTACCCCTGCCTTAAACTATTAGGTTGAATCCTGGGGAGAAGGGAGGTAATATTTTAGACCCATAGTAGTCTTTTGCAGACTGTATGTATGTCTATAAGATGCCACTGACCTATCATAAAACTACAACCCCCAAAGAATCGCCGTCTCGTATTGAAAGGATGTATTCAAAATGGATTACCATAATGCATTTAAACGATGTCTGTGTTCATGGAATATAGTTTTAAATACATTTTTTGGGGGGTCCAGGTCGTACTTTCTCAACTAACTCATAACAGGTAAGGCGAAGTGTGCAATTTCTTATTAAAAAACGTAATTAGTGTCACGATCATTATACTGTAAGATGTTTTTGCTAGTCGTGGTGCTATGTGGAAGCAGATAATGGCTACAACAAAGCGAATGCGCTCTTTCAAATGGTGTATGATATTTTACACTCACTGGCATAAAAATTAACCATAAAAATAGTTTGCTATTTACGTGCGTGTGACGTGCATGCGCAAATATGCAATATGATTTTTAATCGGGTTGACTGTGAAAAATGCTTACATTTGGGCAATGATTGTTAGATTACCTTGATAGCCGAGACACTTAGCAATTGAGACGTGTATAATAAAGGCAATCACACATGTATTTGAACAAATAGGCTTAAATGGAATAGTGTGTGGGGGGGTGCACCCCCACTCTCGAGGGCTCTCATCCCTAAGAGGGTTTATACCTCTGTAACATGTAATATATTGATTTATATTCCTCTTTCCCCCATTTTATCCTTGTTTTTTGAAGCATCTATATGAATGTAATCTCTTCACTGTAAAGGACTTTGAGCTGCAATTTGTGTTTGAAAGGTGCTATGCAAATAAAGTTATATTATTATTATTATTATTGTTATTATTTGATAATATGTCACCAGTTAAATATATACTCATGACCATTTAGATATATGCACACCAGCATCTGAATGCACAACTATATAATCATACTGAATTCACATAGAAACTAAATAATTTAGCTTGTCAGATAGAAGTATGTATATGGCCAAAACATGATATTTATTAATACATTCATTTGTGATACATTTGTGATACTCAAAATCCTCTGGGCTCCGGCTTCTGAGCTAGCGGGTAGCTGTGCCTCATAGGCCTACTGCCCAATAGCCAATCCTCAAAAATCCAAACCAAAATCGACCAATCGCGTGCGTCGTGTTAAGCTCTATGTGTGTTAATGGAAGGGAGATGCCTATGAACTGCACATTAATTTGGCATTAACCTTATTTGGGTTCTGAAAGTGTGGAATCGAGTTATGTATACACATAACAGTGATACTATGTTGCTACCCCTAGGGTACACTTGCTTAGATAAAATGGAAATAATAACATGTTATGGGAAGAAAAACAAATATAGGAACAAAACATTGGAGCAAAAACCAATATTCACAAAACCAGAGGTCATCAAACATCAAACATTAATTTTAGGAGATGTACGCCTACCAGCATGTACTGTCCTGAATTAATTACCCTCCTATACATTACATGTATGTCTATGGAAACTGGTGACCAGGTGACACAATGGCTCTTGATATCATTGTTTACACTGAGCTTATCTTCGTATAACTTCCCAATACAACCAAATTCAAGTGTGTTATAGGATCATAATTAAACAAATCATTCATAAAATCTATTAAGGTTATCAACAATTATGTGCAAGTAAATATCTTGAGGAATGACGATGTAAAACCAGGTTTTTTAAAGGTTGTCTCCTGGTTAGGTATTCTGCTCCCTGTATGACCTATGGTGACCTTGATCTTCCCCCTGTTGGAATGTTACATGAAACTGCCTCCTTCTCAAACACAACTTTACAAGCCATTCAGCAGCTATGGTCCTGAGAGATAAGAAATCTAATGAGAAATTCTCTCCCAAAAACATGTTTCGATCTATATGCTATTAAGCCCTTTTGCTCTTAATGTACATGCTGAACTTATATACATCATAATGTATACTACATATGTGGCATACTGCATAGTTACAGTTGTATATTTTATTCATGCTTAATTACAAAGAAAAGTATAATAATCTATATTATAACATACTGTATAGTAGAGTGTAATGTTTTGTATATTTGCATTGTTAAATTTATGTACTCTTTCTGTTCTTTAACTTCTTTTGGCATTAAAATTGTTCTCTCATTAATTGTATTCTTGTATTCTTTTTCATAATTGTGAAATAGTTGAACCAATAAATGTCCAATAACCAGGTATTTTCCCATGACAAACAAGACAGTCCAATGGAGACCATCAACCTGAATGACATAATGCATGTACATAGTGGCGTCGTAAAGATTGTCCCGGCTATATATGTTGAGTGAGGGGCTGAACGTGGTCCTCGTGTGTGGCCTTGTGACAATAGAAGGGCAAGGGACAACCTTCATTGTCCATAGCTTTTAGCCTAGACTGGCCCTCAAGAAAACAACCAAATCAAGATATATTGTTTACCATGGACTGTTACAAGATTGTCAGAGCTGCCACAGTGCTTGTTCTAGCAGGTAGGTCTATTTTTGGATGTGTTTAATTATTTTTGTAAATTATAGGATATTTATATTTGTTTATGAATATAATAATCTGGATTTACTTTTAATAATAACACCCAGCGCATCAGGAGGCTATAATGTCAAGGTTATTTCTTCTACATTATAACAGTACAAGTGTTTTTTTTGCCTCTAGGTGTGTGTATGGGTGAGTTTGTCCTACCACAGGGACCCCTCAACGGAGCTCTGGGAGGTAAAGTACAGTTCTTTACCACACTTAGCCCACCATCAAAGCCCTTCCTCTCCATAAGCTGGACCTTCAACGAGCTGAACATCATCACTTCCACCAGCGTAAACACCACAGACCCGGGGTACACCAATAGGATCTCACTGAACAGAGACACTGGTTCTTTAGAGCTCAGAAGCCTGGTGTTGGCTGACAGTGGGGAGTATACTCTTGTAGTAATACTAGATGGGGGGACAAGGCTGCAGGGAGCTGTCACGCTCAGTGTGTATGGTGAGTCTGATCATTTTAATATAAACTAAATGAATCTTCCTTGCCGATACAAATTAGATGAGGAGGACGTATTAGAAGCGACACTCCTTGGGTTTATGTCTAGAATCTTGTAGATTAAGTCACCATAACAAATATTTTAAAAGCAGGGAGCAGGGGCGTGAATCTGTGGTTCCAGGGTCACTACAGCACAATGAAGAAGGGCAGTCTGAAAGGACCAAACATATAGTATACAGCAGGACAATTCAATTCCAGTCCTGGAGGGCCGCTGCCCTGCATATTTGAGGTGTCTCCCTGTTCCAACTGTTATGGGAAATTTCAATAAAAGGATATACTTAGACAGAGAATCTTTAGTCTTTGTTTAAAACCACTTCATCCCTAGCTTTTTTTGTTTTTCAACTTTTTACTTGAGTTTTTTCTCTTTTAGTGGATCATGCAGCATGTCTATGTTGCTTTATTTTTAGCACACCTTTTTTTCATGTGTTTAGCGACGGATGCTAAAGTCCCCTTCGGTGGGTACGTTAGGGATGAACAGGTTAAGACACTCCCGAGGGGTTACAGGTTAACAGGAGAGGAGAGATCAAAGCTTAGAAACACAGGTCATTCTGTGGTCAGAGCAGGATATAGCATAGTCATTAACGTAACCCATCCTATATATGAGGCCTCTTTATGGCCTACTAGAGTCTTCCTGTGTATATCCTGTAGAGAGTTGACTTAATCTCAAACCTACAGAAACAAGTCTTAAGTGAAAAGGTCATATAAAGAGTCTCTGGGAAACACACGAAATGTAGTTCCCAGATCATAAACACAAGACTTATACAAAACAAAAGTAATATATAAGATAATGTAAAAATATGCCATTACACAACACACCTTATTCTAATGAATGGGTCATTAGAAGCCTGATAACAACCCTATAGCCCTTGTATACAGTATGTTTAAAGTGTGCACCAGCCTAGTGCGTTGTTTTATATTATTGACAGTTTTATATAAATATAGTATGTCACATTTTTAATGGAAGTTATTTAAAAACTGCATTTTATGTTTACTTTTCAACTGAATACATTTTTACATTTTATCCACAATTTCTCCACGTCATTTGTTTAAAAAAATCTACATTATAGTTATTACATGAGCCGTTCAAATCGTTTTATCCTTTTCACAATTCCTATCTTGGACACATAATTCATGTCTCTGTCACAGCCCTGATTAGTGGAGTCACCATTACCAGTCCGGCAGCCACCCTGATAGAAGACAAAAGCTCTGTCAGCCTAACATGCAATGCCTTGGGCTCTATCAGCACCAGAGACTGGATGAAAGACGGTCAGCCCCTCTACAGCAGTGGAAGAGTCACCTTCACCATGGACAACCGAACGGTCAACATTAACCCTGTACACGGCGCCAACCATGGAAGCTACCTCTGTCGAGTCAGCAACCCTGTTAGCAGCATGACTGCAGAATATAACCTCACAGTCAACTGTAAGTGTCTCAAGCAGAACCTTCCTACAGTAGTAACGTGAGCATTGTCCTAGTGACAATATGAAATATGACCATTTTATAATTAAACATGTCCTGCATACATAAGTTTACATTTTCATCCACAATTTAGCATAGTAACGCTTCACGGTCATTCTCCCCACTGAACCTTGAGGAGAGATTTGACCTTGATTTCTTTACTACACACATGAAGACACTGATTGGATTGGATTGTTTTTCTAAATGAAACCATTGTTGCATGCTCATTTTTAATGATATGGGACAGCACCTGGCCTATATATTTATTGATATTACAAACCATGTTTCATCTAGCCTATTTTTAATTATGGGCTGCCTTGTGTTAAATAATAGTGTGTAATTAAAGTGTATTTTTGAACACATCAAACCCATTATGTTTTCTTGTGCAGTTGGACCGCATAACGTATCCATAAGTGGTCCACGGGCGCCTCCAATGGGGCATAGAGTGACATTGCATTGTACAGCTGATTCCATCCCAGCTGCGACCTTCCGATGGCTGTTCAACAGCAACGCGACCGTTGTTAACAGCTCGTTGTATGTTATAGAGAAAATGGAAGAAGCAAACACAGGGAATTACACCTGTATAGCTAACAATATGTTGACAATGTTGGAAAACTCCACAGTTATAAGTCTGAGAGGTGAGGTTCCTATAATGTATTGTTATTTAATTTTAGTTAGATCTAAAAAGTAAAGCATATGAACCTGGGTGATTATAAGTTCCTGTCCTTTTCCTTTGCCTTTTACAGGCGGGTGTGTCGCCCCATGCTGGACGTATGCGGTGTTGGCTGCTGGCGTACTGCTGACAAGTGGCTAGCCTGTGGAACACGACACCTGGTGACTTTAGTCATCTTTCACACACGTTCAGTTAAAATGTCCAGCCATGTGGTCCTCACTTGCACCTCTATATTTGTATTCACAGATAAATCTACTACAGACGCACATTTGATTGGTGGAGTTGCTCACTACCCTTTAAAATCACTAAATGTGTTAGCACATTTTATTATGTATTATAATGATTTGATTATCTAATTTCTAATATAATATAGTACAAAACACAAAACAAGTATTTAAATACTATACATTTAATAAACAAACTGGAAATGCATTTGTCTAAATGTGCGCAAAATGAATAAATACAGTAAATTGTTTGTAAATTACAATAAATTACCAATATTGTTTATCTAATTTTATAAATGATCCATGTTGTAGCCTACATTCATGTCTGTGTATACTCTAGTCTAGATTTTACACTTTGTCATAAATGTATGCACCCAAACCAAAGGTCACCGCAGTTTACGGTTAGGAGGAAGTATTCATAAGTCAGATGTATTCCTGAACAGAAGACGGATAATAATGGAGATAGTAATATATATTTTTTTTTCCACCCTTACAGGTAAACATTACATTTATGTTTTTTGACTACATGATACTTTATGCTATAGTATACAGTTATTTGTATGTTTTCCTTCTTGTGTACAAAAGATGTTATTGACATGAACATAGAATATATTATTTCTGTACAATATAAGCGTACTACACAGAAAGCAGGGCTATTATACATCCACCAATGAATAGCGCACAATGACTGTATTTGTAATTGTCTAAGATATACAGTACAAATCTGCTGCCATGCAAGGTGCAGCCAACCACCGGGAGCAGTTAGTGTTAGATGTCTTGCTCAAGGACACCTCGACACTTAGTGAAGAGTTAGCCGGGATCGAACCAGCGACTTTTTGGATCACCTGTCGCCCTGCTCTACCCATTGCACCACTGCCGTCTGACACCATAATATAGAACATTTAAATAAATTAACACAAAATTCAGTGCATTCTGCTGCATAAGACGCTCTGAATGGGTAATCTGACACCATGGTTATTTTAACATTAACATTTAAGATTTTAACACCACAATAGAGTAGAGAAGATAATGTGAGTAGATGGTAAACCTAGTTTGTACAGCTTGTAAATTATTCATATTTCAATATGTATCCCCCTCCCCAACACACACACACACTATTTTTCCTAATATTGGAAACACTTGCTGTACTGTTTTATAATAGATTCCATTTTAATTTTTATATTAAAATTTATTGTTATTATTAATCAACGAAATGCATTATTAAAATAATTAGAAACTCAATTTATTTATGATTTATGGCATTATAAATGTGTTACACTTCACAAAGGACATTTTGGAGAACAATCATCTAGCTATGTTTGTGCTGTTTACATTGATTGACGGTGTATTACATTGAAGAGTCCGCCTTTATCTTTGAAAGCTAAAGGCTAAAGTCATGTCTAAATTGTCAGTCCCAGGTTTGAGTTCATCGCTGCTCCCTGCTGGACCTTTGATAACTGAAGTAGGACAGAACATGACCTTCGCAACCACATTACCTCCTCAAGACAGACCATTACGCTCTGTGGCCTGGAGGTTTCAAGATGCCATTCCAGTAATATCCACCAATCCAGATACAATGGGAGGCCAATACATAGGAAGAGTTAGTGTTAACAATATGACCGGCTCTATGAAGCTTTATAATCTAACTTTTAATGATATTGGAGAATACAACCTCAAACTTATAACTGAAGCAGGGAAGAGTTTACATGGAGCAATAAATTTAACTGTGTACGGTAAGTGAATAGCATTTTAAAGATGTTTCAATTACTCTCAATCATCATATTCTTATAACCCTATATCATTACTGTCTGATTGGCTGACTGGCTTAATAGAGTCCATAAGTGAAGCCTCCATCACCGTCAACAGCCCAACCCCCATAAGAGAAGGTGAAAGCTCTATCAGTTTACTCTGTGATGCAAAAGGTCCCATCAGCACCAGAGAATGGTCAAAGGATGGATCCCCACTGTATCCTAGCGACAGAGTGCAGTTTTTCGACAACAACAGGATGCTGTTTATAAGCCTGGCAGACAGAAGTGATAGTGGACAATACGCCTGTCAACTAATTAACTCCCACACCACAGCTATGGCCTCTCAAAGACTAGATGTGATCTGTGAGTCCACACAAATCAACATACAACACACTACATCAATATGATGAGCTGGCATAATCACTGAGCTACATGTGGAAAATTCTTTTCAGATTTTCTGAATTTTCGACTTAGAGGAATAATGAAAGCTACAGTATATAGTGAAGTATTTATGTTGATACCACTGTTGAAAACCTGGAAATACTACACAGTATAATTTCAGTTCAAAGAGATCATTATTATAGCTGCACAGCCCACACACAATGCCATCAATAATAAACATGCTACTGCCAGCCGTGCCATCTTAGTAAAAAGGTATCCTGAAACAATGACCAAATAAAGTTAACTTGGTTAATTCACAATTTTGCCTTAAAGGTATCTTTATTATTAACAAAAAATAAAATATTGGATTAAATTAGTAGTGTAAATGGGATGTACTGTAGTCTTCTCACAAAAATACACTGGGTAAATTCACGTTAGCCTTCACAGGTGGCCTGACATATTGCAATAGGGTGTTGGTGTCTCAAGCTTTTGACTGAAGTTGGCAACTGTTTTGTTTATCACTTAAATATTTTTATCCTAAGTGACTTACAGTGAGTAATTTATATTTATATATGTATATATCATGTGCCTTTATTAAGCAGCTGCTCTTATTGTGCTACTATGACATATTAGTTTTTAGTTAACTGTGTGTGTGTGTGTTGTGTGAATGTGTTTCTCACACAACCAGCTCCACATCCCGTTCCTGCACTAAGTCCAGGGGGAGCAGCAGGCATTGCTGTTGCTGTGACCTTAGTCTTGGTGGCGATTGTAGGGGCAGCTCTTTACTGTGGCTTACATTATGTGAGGTGAGCTTCCTTGTTCAAATATGATTACTGTGATGTGAAACAAGTATATTCATGTATTGTACACAGTACAGTATGTACATACATAATACAGACACACACATATAGTTATTAATAAAACGTTGCTCTGTATTTTAGGAACAAACGTGCAGAGACTAATGGTGACGGTAAGGCTGAAATACATTTAAACATACAAACACAGCTATATCTGTATGTGCATACATGTTTTCTTTGTCCTATCAAATGCACCCAATCAGAATGTTGTTTAGTGTAATCCTGATTATCCTAGTTAAGTAATCATATTTAAATGAGAGACTTCATGAGCGGTGATGATGATGAGAGGTTAACATTAATGCTGCTTGGGTAATATGAATCTGTACACTACACATTACTATAAGGTGATTTAGCAGACACATGTATCCAAAGCGGCTTATGCTGCATTCACATGTAATCCGGCAGATGATAGACAGCAAACCAATTATAATTTACATGGACGAGAGCACGATGGTAAAAGTTTAGTAGCTGGCAAAAAATGCTGGCAGTGCTAACAGCAGACAGCATTGTCGTTTAAAGTACGTCATTTACAGCAGATGTTACATAGCTCCCTCACACAAGGTGAAAACATGGGCGATCTGGACAACGAGAAGCTAATAATGTTGGTGCAACCAAAGGCAAGCAACATCTATATAATACTAAAATAATGACATACAATTATAGAAATTAAATAATATATGTATTTTCAGTCTTTATAAACAATGCATCAGCGTATCAACATATCCGCATTTGTGTCTCGGTTTGAGCCATGCCCTCTGCCATGCCACCATCTGCTGTCATCCATGACGGATTAGGCAATGTCAATAATATCACGGTTTCATTTGAAAACCCATCTGTAGCTCCCCTTTTGGGCCTTTCAACCAACACTCCAGAGTTATGCATAAAGTGCATAACTCTGGACCCCAACTTGACCAAGGCCTCTTTTTGCCATACAAGGAGCAATGTTTCTGTAAAGGCCTGCGATGAACAAGTTTTCTGAACTTTAAATGCTTCCTGGAGAATAGATAGACGTTTGAATGTCCAGAGCACAGGAACTCTCCACTCATCTTTAGCAAACAACTGCATCTCCACATAGACAACAATGCAAATGAGATCTCCATAAAAGGGATGGTTTAAAAGCATTAAAAGCATGTTGTAGCCATTTTAGTGGTCTGTCTACTGACCATGGTCGCTAACATTGAACACTAGCAACTACCACTAGGGGCGCTGAAGTTAATGGTCCAGGCAAGTTAATGTTCGGTCTGTGGAGTGATCTTTGTGATTCTAATACACCTCCTCCCTTCTCTGGCCATGTTGGGAATGCTGTAGCTGAATAAATGTAAGAGATCATAATTATTTGTCTATTAACTATACTCAATAATTGATAAAGGCTACTATTGTTGCACTGTATATTGCAATAACTTCACTGTACTTGTATGGATGTGGCCTTACAGTGAGTACGTATAATTAAGTTATTTAAGTACGATGAGCTTTTTGGGGATGGAGCCCTTTAACCCAACCACTATACTTTAATTACATTTTATAAGAGCAGGCAATGATGCTTGATCACACAACCCATTAAAATGTACAAAATACCTATGTTTATTTCCTTACAGTATATTAGACATATTTATTTTGATTTCTTCATCTGTATATTCCACTGCAGACAGGAACAGGCCCCCACGACATGAGATGACATCTGCTGCTAACACAAACCCACCGGCTAATCACAGTACGTCTAACAGCAGCACACTGCACCAGACATGTACTGTAGCACACACTGTCAGACCACGGAAAATAACTAAGCACTTTCTATGTTACATGGGTGCATGGTTACAGGGTACTAATAATTTTTTCCAGTTAAAGGTCTGCCTGTATCTTAAACATTTTTTGAGCCTGTATCTTCATCATTATTTGAGCCTGTATCTTCAACATTATTTGAGCCTGTATCTTCAACAATAATTGTGTATATTAGTATTAATACTGTAGTAATATTTTAACTTGCAGAATTTAATGTGGTGAATTTTTTATTTTTTTATGGTTTAATCATTCTTTCTCTCTATGTTTTAAAGACACATACGTCAATTCAGAAGACAGGATATTTGGTGGGAAAGATAATATGAGGAAAGAAGCAAATGTGAGCATCTCCTCTCTGTTATATTGCACACATTATACATGACATGATCAGTTAATAATATCATTCCAATACATTTCATGTTTACAATAACACGGAATAACACTATACAGTACACAAATATATTTGTTAAATATTTGTTCAGATAAAACTAAAATTTTTCATTGTAATACAATCCCTATAGAATTCCTCTATATATGCCAGGACTATTGAGTAAGTAGTTATAATTTCTTATGCAATAGCACTACATTTAATCTTACATGTAATAATCTCTCTCTCTCTCTCTCTCTCTCTCTCTCTCTCTCTCCATCCCCATCACTCTTTCACACACAGGGTAATTAAGCCATGAAAGTGAAGGAGAGATAATTTTACAGCAATAAGATATATATCAGATATGGAAATACTGTGCATAAAACAAGAGTTTTTACAGATGAAACTCTTAATAATATGATGTTTACTAATTATATCTGAGACAAAGTACTGAATACCGAATTGTTTTATTTCTCTAGTAAATCCTTAGTAAAGTAAAAAAAAAAAGGTTTTTAGCGGGAATCTGCAAGAATTAAACCACGGTTGAAGTGTCACAATCACAACCACTTTGAAAATGGCTGATAAATCTAAACATGCTAAGCACTTCTTAACTCATAAGTGCATCTGGCAGGATATGCCAACAACAGTAGATAGCCGAGAGGTGTGAGGCCTTCACACTGACTATAAGGTTGGACATACAATATGGACACAGACCCGTTTTAAATGTGTCTTTCATATCGGAAAAATAAACCAGAACCCCTCCCTCTAACGAAGCATCACACCCCAATGACTGGACGACCTCTGGATAGTGAGGTTCTCCACCATCACATATCTCTTTTTGACCTTTCAGTAAATGTCTATAGGTTGAATAAAGTGATCATTTGGTTTGTGCAATGTGTAATCAATGTCTTATAACCCAACATTAACCTTGTTCTGCAGGTATGAATGAATAAAATTGTGATTACTCTGACTGAATTGATGAACGTGCAATCATTAGCCAAATATGCCCCATGTTTGAATTTTAATTGTACAGATGTCTGTTTAGATTATTTTACATTTAGGACAGTAACATTTCTGGCCTTAAAGTATAAGCAGTAGCCTACCAGGAACGAAATAACTCCTACCCACAAACTCAAAGGAAACACTATTAGGGTAACAAAACCCTCAGCCTTACACACGCAAAGGAATGTCCTTTGGACAAATGAGAGAAATACATTTTAGGAGATGTAATGTTAAATCCCACACAAAGCCAACCTTTATGTTATATATAGTGGGAATACTATGATACATTAGCTTCAGGTTATTATTAGTCTGTATGCTTAATTTGATGTCTATGTAATGCATTTTACATTTTTGATGTCATTATAATGACAGTAACCAAATAACAGCTATTTGATATTTGGACATGGTGTGGAATTCTATTGATAAGAATTGTGTTGATAAGAATAGAAGTTTACTTTGAACAGATAATATAGCACCCAGCTAGCGTAGAAAGCCAACACCCTTTGGATGCTCCTCCATCGAGAGAAACCAACATGTTCCAAGAGGGACATTGTTTTATTCTTTTATTTCTGAACTGGAGCCGCTTAGGCGGCCAGTTGTGCCAACAGTCATCAGACTCTTCAGCACAGCAACTCTCAGGGAAGGCTGCGCATAAAACGAAAGCCACAAGTAAAATGATACAGTACATTGATCAAATAGTCAGTCATTATCCTCCTGTGACAAACACACCTCACGAGACTGTGAATATTCGGTATGGGGAGGTGCAAAAAGAGCATACAGTACGTCAGGGAGTGATACCTTGCCACTAGTGCCTATTATGGGCATTCACGATCAGGACAATAACGTCCAGACGGAAGGCAAGGCCTACTCTGCCACAATCGGAATCAGAGGATATCAGTTTTTTTTCCCCCCACTTCAACAAAAACAAAAGTCACAACATAAGTCAAAAGGTTTGTAGCAACTACTGTATAATGATCATATAATAAACCTTTATCAGGACAGGAAGACATGACACACATTTCACACCATATTCCTGTGTGCAGATATTAGTAACGTTCGTTTGATCAAAATGCTCTGGGCTGCCGGTCTCTCATTGGCCAGGTGAAAAGATAGAAGGCCTAGCCCCTTCAGTCTTGCCCCTACAGTGACTATGCATAATTCTACTAGTACTAGAAAATTGTCATGATGTACACTACAGTATGCTAACACCTACAGTATTGGACAGGCAATCACATTAGTTACCCACTAGCCTACAGCATCCCGGCAACAGGGATTCAAACCCATCACAGCTCTAGCATCCATCACACAGGTTTATATGAGTGAAGATATCACCTCTTCAGCTGGAGGCTGCTTGCAGACATTTTGCATCAGATTGTGTCAAGTCAAGTCAATTTGATTTATAGCCCTTCATCACATTACAGTCTTAAAAGGGCTGTACAGCCTACATTTCACAACAAACAACACCCCCATAACCTGCTCCTCCCCCCAGGTAAGAAAAAATAAAACCCTATAGGAGGACAAATGGAAGAAACCTTGAGAAGGAACCACAGAGGGAGGAATCCACCCCTACAGGACGGTTAAGATGCAATGGTATGCAAACAAATCTCTTTAAAACAAATACAGTAAATGATGGAATAATTTTGGTCATGATGCTTTTGGTTATTACAAGAAACCCTAAGAAGAAATGTGGAAATAATAAATTACTGGAAATGTCCATGCTCAGGGGCATTTCCAGTAATGTATTATTTGCAGAAATGCCATTGTTGTTCCTCTTGAGTTTTGAACTGTACACATACTGTATTTGAAACTTCATATTTGAAACCAATTAAGTACAGTAAAGCCCTGGCATTATCATCTGATGTAATCAAAATTAACATTGTATTAACCAGTAAGTTATTAATTTTATTTACATAATAAACTATAAATGTTCTTGATGTTAAATATGAATACAGCATGTTGACAGAGGGGGTCAGTGTTTACTACAGGACAAAATGAACATCATGAAAATCCTCACTGCTGATTGGGGGAAATCTTTACCACTCACTCATAAAAACTGTTAAACTATGTATTACATAACATTTAGATGGTCATTTTTATCCCAAACAGACCATGTGAGATACAGGTATATTAATATGTGTTTCCTCTGCCAATGTTAACTTTTCTTGTTTGCTAAATGAAATATGTACAGATAATTTAATCCGTCTGTCTGCCTTTAGTGAAAGGACTGCATGTTAAATGTAATGTGTTTGGGTTGTTGCAGGTAGTAGAGCAATGGATCATTCCTGTCAGTTACCGCTCATATTGACCTATATTTGTATTATATTACACTCAGGTAAGACACACCTTTTGCATGTTTTCTGTTCTGATGTTCTGATGGAGATATTTCATATTTTACATTTTATATTATTAGTCATTAGGAACAAGTAACTGTACAATAGCAACAATAGGCATATTCAACACAGAAAAAGTATATATCACTTTTTACAGCCAAAATTCAGAAATACATGTACCATTTCCAGTGATAAATTATGTAATACATGTATTTAAGATTTAAGAATATTTTATATGGAATTTAAATCTATTACCTATAATCCTTAAATAAATCCCTTTAGGCTTGTAAATAAATCATAATGCCGTGCACTATACTCTACATAAGTCATATATGCCCTGTTCATAGTCTGTACTTGCTTTGCAGCAATAGACATTCATGTTAATACATATTTTATGTATTTATTTATTTTATTTATTTATT
>JAODUH010042139.1:0-20454 GCA_027564835.1 Typhlichthys subterraneus | reverse complement strand
TCGGGGTCTTGTTCGCGAGTGAGGGGACTATGGAGCGAGAGATTGGCCGGAGAATCGGAGCAGCGGGAGCGGTATTTAATCGTTTTACCGCACCGTTGTGACGAAAAGAGAGCTGAGCCGGAAGGCAAAGCTCTCGATCTACTCAATCAATTTTAACGTTTTTGCTATCCAATTGGCCGGTTTAGCTTTCACTTAGAATCCAGCTAAGTGTGTTTCAGTCTCCATCACTGTCAGGTTACGATAGTGTTTTATATTATTATATTGATCTGTCTGTTTGTTTTTATTGGCCTATTTGTTTTGTAACCTTTTAGTGAAATATATTGTATGTCTCCTTCCCCCACCCACACACAGATTCAGAAAAAGAGAAGCTTGTCCATTCAAAAGACTTTTCTTCCGCCACTGTGATGCCAGACTATATCAAGTAAGTTTCCACTGGGTTACACCCTTTAATTGTAAACATTGTTTAAATGGAAACTGTGTACTTTATCTTTCTTGCATTTGACAGCCGAATTATGCGGTCTGGTATTTATTTATCAAGTTGGCTCGGAAAATGTATCTCCGGGAATTTGCGAAATAGCGCAAGCCATTCTTCCTCTGTCACGTCGTGATCTTTGATGCCGTGCTGGCCGGAGGTCCCAGACGCCTCATGCCTCTGTGGCCCGTCTGTCTGCAGGAAGTACACGCCGCTGGTGTCCCTGGACCAGCGCCAGAGCTACAAGGACGACTTCAACGCCGAGTATGAGGAGTACCGCGCCCTGCACACCCGCGTGGAGGGCATCACCCGACGCTTCACCCAGCTTGACACCCAGTGCAGGAAGTTGCCGCCCGGCACCAGAGAGTACCAGGTCAGATCAACACCTGAACGATACCGATCCATGCGAAAACAGACCGCTAGATAGTTTGAAGTAAATGACTTGGATGCAGGAAACAAAAGCAGAATGTTGCACAAGATATTTACTTAAAGACAAACACATTAAAACAGCAATAGTTGTTGAAATATGATAAGCAGACTCCTTGTCAATGAGCCAGGAGGAAGAGTTGAGGGACTAAGTTTATTTTACATTGTGTATCTTTCCTGCCTATTTGCTTCTCTACACAGCTCTACCAATAGAGCCAGTTACATTATTACAGTACAGATCAACACAGCCAGGTGTGACGGATGGTAGACAATGAGGGTGACCCCAGAGCTGACTGCTGCTTTATACTGTATTTAATATTTGACAGTTACGTCAAAATGTAGGACAACCAGTATACCAAGCTTGTTGCTTATGAACACATATCCGGTACTCCTGCACAGCCCAGGCTCTGTAAATAGGCACATGTATAAAGTGCAGAACACCGCTCACAACAATAAATTCGTAGTACTATGCTTTCCTTTACAATGCGTTTCAATGTGAGACCAGCTCTGGCGATAGATTTTGATTTGAGCTTGAAGTTGGCAAGAACTCATTGTGCATGCTAAATCACTAATTTCACTGTATAACAATTAACTGGTTGTGTTTATACCTGTATTTGTTTGTCCTCTAACTGGCAAGCCAAGTTTGAAAATGTAATGTTAGAGAGCTTAAACATTATTTCAGAAAATAATAATCCTAATTATTTTTATTTATTTTTGGGATCCTGAAATGCAATTTTGGTGTGCTTGAGCACATCTACAAATAATTCAAAAAATATAATAATATAGAGCAGTTAATATTATGATGCCATCTCATGTGGTAATGTTCCATAACAACTTTTTTAAATATGTTACATTTATATTTAACTTTATTCTTGACTTTTTTTTTAAATGTCGGAAATCAAATCGCAATATCTGTCAGAAAAATCTTAATGAGATATTTTTCCAAAATCGTTGACCGTGATTTTCTCTATTCACACATGCAGCTCCATAAATGTACATTTACCTCTTGAGCCTGTTCACACACGCTGTGGTAATAACTGCATAGTTAACAATAGCCTGCACAGTCCAGCAGACGGCGGAAGCTAATGCAAGCAACACTTCATGGATGCAGCCAAGCATCATAAACAAATACTTTCCAGGAGACTTCAGTTTACATCTTACTTTTTGGCTTGCTTCAGGCAATTTGCGTTTCTACAAAAAATATATACGGCATTTAAAATATTTATTCGTAACTGTTAAATACAGTTGTGATTGGTTTGATCACTCCACATGAACACTTTGTCCCTGCATTGGTTCTGCTTTGGTTCACATCACAGCCACAGCGGTATTTTCCCTAGATCGCGGGGTGGGGACCCCCTGTTCCTGTTCACACACGAGCCCATGCGGGAACGCTCCCTGTACAATGCAGGTGTATATGGCATGTGTGATAAGGGCTTAATAATGGCAAATGATGTTTGCCATCAGCTCACAAACCAAACATCGACACCCTCAACAAACTACCATCTTTGTATTTGATAAAGCCGACTTAAACCTGATGCATGTCTTTTTTCCTTTTCACTGTAACAGAAGGTACATGAAGAGGTACTGAAAGAATACAAGAGGATGAAACAAGTACGTACTTGTGTCTGTCCGACTACATCGTTTTTTGTTGTTGTGTGTAAACCATTCAATTGCGTAGTAATACTTTATTATGAGCAATTAAGCTGTGTTCAGACTTAACTTTTTTTTATTTGTATTAAAAGCGCTGGCCTGGGCATCTGAAACAGTTCTGAAACTGTTGTTACGATTGTTACGGGAAACGCCAGGTCTCACTACGCACTTGTGATTGGTCAAGTGTCGAATGACGTAGGGCGTTTTCTTCTGAGAAGTTGAACTTTTCTCAATTGAAAAAGAAGCCCATGGCTGCCGGAAAAAGCGGCTACGGCAGCGTTTAAATTCAGCTTCAGACAGCTTCCAAAAATAAGTTGCGTCTGAACGCGGCCTAATGTTTTCTTAGGAATGTGAAGGAATGTATTTACCGTGTGTGTGTGTTTTGCAGCATAGCCCCAATTACCACAAGGAGAAACAACGCTGTGAGTACCTGCACAACAAGTTGGCTCACATCAAGCGTCTGATAGCAGACTTTGACCAGCGCAGGACCCAGGAGTGGTGCTGAGGCTACAGTGGCCTTACCCAGGCTGGCCGGGGCTCCTCCACGATGTTCACTACATCAGTATTGAGGCAGAGGAGCGTCAACCCAGCAGGGGGGGGGGGTCGTCCCTTGCTCCTACTTATTTATACCCCCTGTCATTGCCTCTGCTGCCACCTCCCACCTTCAACGTCATTTTCATTCCTTCCTTCCTTTCCTACCTTTATAATTCCCAGGCATTTGTTTTGGCGCCTGCAGTCTAGTGGAAGAAAAATAGAGAAAAATGTACCCCACCCTTCCCTCTTTTTGTTTTCATAATGATTTTGCCAGAAGGGCCAGTGGATGGGTCTCTCTGTGCATGTGTGAAGGGGTTTTGTGGTGAATACTCTTCTAGACGTTTTGAATGGATGTATCTCAATGCAAAAACAAGGAAGGAAACACAAATACTTATTTTTGAACAGCAGAGAAAAGATTAACGTGTATTTAAGTGAAAGATAAGCGGGATATCTATTTATTTTGAGACTCAAGAGTACAAAAGAGTGATTTATTGTTTAAAAAGAGGTTTAACTTTTGTCAAAAACAATGCAAAAAAAAAAAAATACAGAAAAAAAAAACCCCATGGGCCTTATGCGTTCGACTTTCTGAAGCCATTTTGCACGCAAGATCCATATGTCCGCCCAGTTGGCCAAGAAGGGTTTTCTGCCTTCTTTTTCCCCTCTCCTTCACTACACATACTGTACTGAAGTAGACAGCGATGTGCTGCAGAAAACTTTCAGAGCTGAGAAGGAAGAAAATGAGATAAAGCAGAAAGGAGGGGGTGGGGGGGAATCTCTTGAGCTGATTTGAGATGCAACAACATCTGTGCATGGATAATAAATTAAGGTGTAATGGCCATGTGGGGTTAACTAAAGGATTCAGCACCGTCAGTGTTAAGTGTTAATGGTGCATTATGGTGCCTTACGGGGTTTATGCTCAGCGCTGTGAGGTTTAGCATAGTATGGGATCCCCCGAGACTACACTGAGGAACTACAATTGCCTGGCAGCAGGCTGTATGTGTGTTTGCTTGTCTGTCAGTCAGTGGAGTGTTTTTGGTCTTGTCTGAATGTTAAAAAGTGTGTGTGTGTGTGTATGATTGCGCAGTAACAGTGACCGGTGAAAAGAGGAGGAAAAATAACAGCTGCTATAGTATTTGTTTGACCAGCCAGAGAATCAGGATGAACCTGGCTGATGTATTCCTAATTGAGATGTGTAGGGTCTCTAGTCGTTGCAAAGGACTGAGCCCACATCTTCAGCTTCATCTGATGGCAAACTGTTTTGGCAGGAAATGATACAATCCTCTACAAGAAAATTGTATGCGTTTTGATTGGCAATTTGCTTTCTATTTGTCAAAGTGACAATTGAATGAATTCTACATGCATTTTGTTCCAAGATGAATGCAGAATTAGTTGGTGTAAGAAAGAATTCTTGGGAAGGGGGATTTTTCAGTCTTTATTTCAACAAGGGAAACATTTAGTTTACAAACCTGTGTTAGAATGTTTGCCAAACAAAAAATTAAATACTGTTCTGGTCTTGCAACCGGGCAGTAACATTTCTGATTTAGTCTTTGTTTTATGACACTGACATTAAATATATATTTAATATTAAAACAAATCTAGTGTCTTTTGCTTTTTAGGTAGAAGCAAGAAGATACAAATATTCCCTTAGCTTCTAAAATGTTACACTATATTCAGTGATCCATTGTCAGCCCATTCAGGACTTTTTGGTTTTGGACACTTGGAATTGCTGTCTACTGGCACTGCCTTTATTGAAATCTGTTTTTACTATTTTCTATGGCGTTCAGACAAATAGGTCAGTCTCTGCAGTGGACTGGCTGTTTGTTGGGCTTTCACAGTTTAAAAAGTGATTACAGATGCCTTTCTATAACACAATAGACATGTTTGTCAGGGATCAGAGGTGTGTTTTCTTGCCCTTCATGTTGTTTGGACGTGTAATCAGCATTCACATCTGGTCATGTCATAAGCAGACCTTGTGTCTACAAGGGTAAAACGTGTAAACTTAATTTACATTTTGCTCAAAGCCAGACCTACAGGATCTTTGTTTAACTTCCTGCTTTCCAATGTAGCAGTCACTTCCCAGAATTAAAGGGCACAAAAACCCAAATGTATGCAGGAGGCCAGCGCTTCATCACCTGTTTCCTGAAAGTCTCTTTATGTTTCAGAATTGGTTATGTAACAACATTGCCAGCAAGTCTTCCTCCAAATTAAGTACATGCCAAACATTAATTGCTCTTATTCGGCAGCTTGGGGAATGGCAGTCCCCACCACGACCCTGCTTGATTTGCTATAGGGCCGATCTCAACGGCATTAGCAAGCGCACAAGCCAAGATTAAATTTTCTTGAAGGGGGGTCTTAACAAGCGAGGCTACAAGAGTCATTGATGTGGTGCATTAGAAGGCAGGGTAGGGACTTGAGCTACTAATGAAGTCTTAATAAGAAATGGGGCAGACATGCCCTGCCAATCATTTTGATGAGTGACCACTGAAACTTAAATGAATTGTGAATGAATTTTGACCTGCCCATCTGTTGATGTACAAATCAGTTTAATAAAAAAGCAAGTTCTACCTGGATAGTTGTTTTATTTTGAATAAACTTTGTTTATTGTGTATTACAATAATGGTACAGATACAAAGGTGAAATATTAAACGGCACTTGTGTAACACTACTGAGATATAATGAACCAAAAGTTAGCCTGGTGTTGTCATCACCCATAACACAACAGTGATTACAATATACAGGAATTTAATAGGCCTACATTTAAAGGGAGCCCCGTATTTGAGAAATGTTATTTTATGAGTCTCTCGAATCAACATTTTCTCCAATTTAAGAAGGGAATTACCTTAATCTAGCAAGCATATCACTTGCATATCAAACATCACTTTGAAAGCTAGGAAAATGTGTAATGTACTATGAACAAAGCTTCGGCTCGGTTGTGTTTTTTTTTTTTTTTATAAGTGATGTCTGTGGAGAGTTTTTGTCTACAAAGGATGTAATGATGATGCAGAAAGATGATCAATGTATAAATACTTAGAAGATTTTAATACCCAAGTTAGACCAATTTACAAAAGTATTGTCCATTAGAGAGGGAAGGAAGGAGTGATTGAAGGCTATATATTGGCCAAAGTAAAGTAAGACCGTTGTAAACAATTGCAATGTACATTTTAAAGAAGACCTTAATATTTCTATTTGAAGTCCAGTGGGAAGTTTCCACAGTGATGATTTAGGGAGCCATGTCATCTTCTGGGTCCACTGTTTCATCAAGTCTATAGTCAACTCAGCCAGTCATCTACAGTGCATCCGGAAAGTATTCACAAGAATTAACTTTTTCCACATTTTGTTATATTACAGCCTTATTCCAAAATGGATTAAAATATTTTTTTCCTTCAAATTCTACACAAATTACCCTCATAAAGTGAAAAATGTTTCTTTGACATTTTTGCACATTTATTACAAATAAAAAATCACATGTACATATACAGCCTTTGCCTTGACACTCAAAATGGAGCTCATGCACATCCTGTTTCACTGATCCTCCTTGAGATATTCATACAACTTGATTGGAGTCCATCTTTAGCAAATTCAGTTGATTGGACATGATGTGGAACCATATAGACACCTGTCTATATGGTTCCACAGTTGACAGGGCATGTCAGAGCACAAACCAAGCCCTGAAGTCCAAGGAATTGTCTGTAGACCGCTGAGACAGGATTGTATCGAGGCACAATCCTGGGGAAGGCTACAGAAAGAGTTCTGCAGCATTGAAGGTCTCAATGAGCAGTGGCCTCCATCATCTGTAAATGGAAGAAGTTTGGAACCACCAGGACTCTTCCTAGAACTGGCCGCCCGTCCAAACTGAGCGATTGGGGGAAAAGGGCTTTAGTCAGGGAGGTGACCAACAACCCTATGGCCACTCTGACAGAGCTCATTTCTGCAGCACTCCACCAATCAGGCCTGTATGGTAGAGTGACCAGACGGAAGCCACTCCTCAGTAAGGCACATGACAGCCCCCCTGGAGTTTGCCAAACGGCACCTGAAGGACTCTCAGTTCATGACAAAGAAAATCATATGGTCTGATGAAATAAAGATTGAACTCTTTGGCCTAAATTCCAAGCATCATGTCTGAAGGAAACCAGGCGCCGCTCATCACCTGGTCATCAGTGAAGCATGGTGGTGGTGGCACCATCATGCTATGGGAATGTTTTTCAGCGGCAGGAACTGGGGGACTAGTCAGGCTTGAAGGAAAGATGAATGCAGCAATGTACATCCTTGATCAAAACCTGTTCCAGAGCGCTCTGGACCTCAGACGGGGGAGAAGGTTTGTCTTCCAACAGGACAACGACGCTAAACACACAGCCAAGATAACAAAGGAGTGGGTTTGTGAGTGAGTCCGATTGTAGAGATCTGAAAATGGCTGTGCACAGACGCTCACCATCCAACCTGATGGAGCTTGAGAGGTCCTGCAAAGAAGAATGGGAGATACTGCCCAAGAGTAGGTGTGCCAAGCTTGTAGCATCATACTCAAAGACTTGAGGCTGTAATTGATGCCTACGCATTTCAACAAAGTATTGGCTAAAGGCTGTGAATACTTATGTACATGTAATTTCTTTTGAGTTTTTATTTGTAATACATTTGCAAAAATTTCAAACTTTTATTCACTTTGTTATTCTGGGGTATTGTGTGTTGCATTTTGAGGGGGGGGGGCATATATTTTAATACATTGTGGAATAAGACTGTAACATAATAAAATGTGGAAAAAGTGAAACGCTGTGAATACCTTCCGGATGCACTGTATCTAGCCAAGTGATTGTATTTATACCAATTCAGCTCTCCTCACTTAGCTGGCTGTGAAGTGTGCGGTCTAAAATATAATTTGGTGTTACTACACAGCCCAGGTTCTGTAAAGTGGTGCAGACCACGCAACGCTCTCCTGCATCCTCCTTGTCAAAGCGAATGTGTGTGGCGGTGTGGCGGAGCTTCTGAGGGAGCACCCAATGGCGTTGAAGGACAGAGGTAAAGTTTTGAGTTTTAAATATCAGAAATCTTTCTCCAGCATCCCTGACTTCACTTTTACAACTTCTAATTGCACTCCCTGTTTGCGCATTTGACAAATGTGTTTAATGTGTTCTGATTGAAAAAATATGGTTAGGTCTATTACAACACTTAGAAAAAATGCTTTAGTAATATGCCATATACAATCAATTATTAAATTTGAACTCTACATGTTTTTTTTTCTTTAGTGCTGGCCTGGAACAAACAAAAGATTGGATTAATGTGTTACTAATCTGAACTATGGGACAGCATTTAAGAGACTATGAATTTTCCTTACCACAGTGTTTTAATACAAGCAGATGACAGAACATTAGGCTAGTTTGTGTCTGTAAAATAAACATTACTTTATGAAAACACTGTGTGAACCAATACTATAAGCATTCTGATTATCGATACGAAAGAAACACTAAAACTAATTGTTTCGCTTTCTTGCGTATATATTTGAGGAACTGCCCTTTAAACCAGATAGCATGTGTGTGTGTACTGTTACTTTAAGGGGACGTCGTTCAGAACAGCGCAATCTTATTGGAACGTGACAATAGAAGTGTATCTTATGTTGGTGGTCAAGTTCTCTCTACAAATCAGACAAAGAATGGCGCAGCAATTTGTAGAGACGAAACTTAAAGGAGACAAAGTGGTGGTGTTTATGAAGCCATCGTGTCCGTATTGCGTCATGGCCAAAGATGTTTTGTCGAAATATAAATTTAAGCCCGGACATTTGGAATATATTGATATAAGCGGACGCAGCGACATGAACAGCATGCAAGATTACTTTCTAGAAATTACTGGCGCCCGCACGGTAGGTCCAGCCATTAGCATTAGTAATGTTTTGAATTGTGCATATTCACATATGCAGTCATCTGTATGATATAGTATTAATAACAAAGTAGCGGAACAAAGTCTTACGTACAGGAAATGTCCCGATCTCCGTTTGTAGTCCGAGAAGTATTAACCAATCTCGTCCGTGTGAATAACAAAATAGGCGGAGCACATTGGCTCGTATTTCGTCTGACCACGGTTTAATTGTAAAATGTTTACATTTAGTAAAAAAATGATCTGCATTCACGATATCATATGTGGCTATCTTTTTAAAATTATACTAACCCAACTTCATCATTCCCTGTGTAAAAATAGCTGGCTGGCTGCTAATTCCACAACATTTTTTCTCAAACAGGTGCCAAGGGTGTTCATTGGTGAGGAGTGCATTGGAGGTGGAAGTGACATTGAGGCGCTGGATACGAATGGCCAACTGAAGGGCGTGCTTCAGTCCATTGGAGCCTTGCAGTGACCTGCTCAGACCCAGAGAAAGGTATACTTCATCCAGTCCACAGTACAGGTGCACACTGTATGTCTGCCCGCCCATGTTTCTTCATTCATCCTGCACTATCGACATACCTTTCTATTCTAGTCATTGTAAGCATATATATAGTTAGGTTGACTGGACTAATTCAGGGGACGACAGGGTAATTAGCACATCACTGGAACCTCAGTGTGAGATGTTTAAACAAAACAAAAAGTGTTTACAGGATTTTGTGTTTGTCATCCTCTATTTTAACTACTTTTGATAAAACGAGAAGTGTAAATTGGAGGCTTATCTGGCTGAGGGAAGGGCGATATGCTTGTAAAGAAATACAAAAAAGAGCAGCGTTGCCTGTCATGTAGTATCTAAGAGCCAGTCTTTACATACGTAAAGTCTGGGACACAGCGCTGATGTCAGTACCCGCCTACTTGAGTAGCGAGGTATTTTGATTGACATGCACGACGACCAAATATGTAACTCGATGACAGTCCTAAGTTAAACTTGCAATGTGAATTTTTTGGAAAACTGAACAACAGGACTGTGGATGTTTACAGGTCTTCAGATTAGTAGGCTACAGTTACTGCTTAAAATAAATGATTGCATTTATATTAGTAAATATTAGGGATGGCACCGATACGATTCTGAGATCGGAAATCTGTCCGATCCTGATTTGCATAGCTGGATCGTTATCGGTGACAATTGAACAGTTGTAACCCATCCATGTGGCTAATCCAATTAAATTAATTTATACACATAGGTCTACTGTCAAGCATCAGCCATGTCTAACTTACCCAGGCCACACTATCAGCAGCAGGTTTCTATAATGCATCTAAGTCCTAATATAAGATTGGCTGTCATTTACTTTGCAACTTAATTGAACACTGGAGTCGGATCGGTACTCTGTATCGGCCGATACCCAAAGTGCCAATACCTGTATCAGTATCGGGACTGAAAAACTGGATCGTGCCATCCCTACAAAATATCCAGTCTTGATAGAAAATATTATACTTGACATAAATGATACATTAGCAAAAAAATATATTTATTGCAGGAACAACACTCAGAAACACACAGTGCAGACCGTCGTTAAATTCATGTTGTAGTGTATGTCTTCTTCTAAAAGGCTTATTTTTCTTCTTTTTTTTTGTGCAGATATCATAACTACACTATGTACAGCACCATGCCCAGTGGAGCCATATCTCATGCTGGTTGTAGACACAGTATGGGGGAACGCCTTGTTTCACAGTCCTTGTTCTTCTATTTATTTGACTCTCTGTGTGAAACCCTCGTTGCATAACTCACAACATGTAACTGCAGCCTATTGGGTCTACCTATCTTGGTACTGGACAGGGTGATGAGATGATATGTCAAGGTTGTACGACGAAGCAGCAACACTTAGCATTATCACTAGAGATGTATACAGATAAACTATTGAAGACAAACCTGACAGCAATCTGAGGAATGGTGATGGCCAGTTGATTACACGTGGTTAATTCGGATTGCCTGGCTACAACTTTTGCACTCATTTATTTATTTGATCAAGTACTGTTAATCCTTATTAGTTGTGTAAATTCAAAGTAAATATCAGTTGAAGGACTGTCAAATATTAAGTGTGAACCATAGATCCCTATTCCAAATGTTAGAAAAACAGTCAATGTAGAGTTTGTTTACAAAAATAGTTGCAGCACCATTAAATTATAACATCATGACATCCATAAAAATCTAAATCTAAAAAATAACTAGGAAAAAAAATCTGTATCGGTCATTTTGGATTTAAAATGGTACAAGTCAGGTTTCCACACCTGTACATTACTGAAGTGTTGCGTGTGTTTTCATGCATGCATATTGAGAGAGAATATTTTGTTATAACAGATAAGTGTTGGAATCATCTTAATTTCACCTAATATAGATTATGGAATTAACACCATATCACACGTTTTGGAGTAAATAAAAGGCATTTGTCTATAGATTAACTGTTATACACCCATTATTCTGGTGTGTGTATATTATTTCAAGGCCATTACCTGAATACACTGGAATTGAGATGGGCACAGACCAAAATATATTCCACATTATCTCACACAGTAATAAATCCAGTTGTACCCCCCTGGGGCATCATAATAGAGATTTATAGAAATAATCTACATTGTCTTTCATCAACCAAGTGTACAAAAGATTTGTATCTGAATTGCGTTGGAAATCCCATTGCATGTGAAAATGAGCATGGCCGTGGTGTGCTGTCATTGGCATTGAGCTCTCCATATATTGCTTTACTGCCTGCCTTTTGTCTCAATTAGTTCTATCAACTGGATTATTTCAATGGCTTTGCTACATGTGTCTCAATTAGTTATATCAACTGGATTATTTCAACGGTTTTGCTACATGTGTCTCAATTAGTTATATCAACTGGATTATTTCAACGGTTTTGCTACATGTGTCTCAATTAGTTATATCAACTGGATTATTTCAACGGTTTTGCTACATGTGTATACTCAAGCATTCTTAGGCAGATGTATATATCTGAGACCAGACACAGTACATAGACATCCCCAGGTGTCAGAATACATAAAACAACATCCCCATACCTAAAAGTGCCAGTAGGGTTCATTTGACACAGCATTGTTAACATAAATCCTTTTGTATTTATTTGATCTTCTGCAAGTTTTAAGTCTTTTACTGAACTACTGATTCTGATTTACCAAACGCAGCAATTTCTCCAGAGAT
Organism: Typhlichthys subterraneus; assembly: GCA_027564835.1. Taxonomy (NCBI): domain Eukaryota; kingdom Metazoa; phylum Chordata; class Actinopteri; order Percopsiformes; family Amblyopsidae; genus Typhlichthys; species Typhlichthys subterraneus. The sequence continues at coordinate 8,299 of JAODUH010042139.1, read as the reverse complement.
TTCAACAGCCTTTTCTTAATAGAGAAGGTTGTAATTTACTATTTAGAATATATTTTCCATTTTTTGTCTGTGTTGTTGTATTTTTAAATTCCCTGTCTTCTCTGTGCACCATTAGGAAGAATATCTTATATAGACCACAGCCTCTGGCCTGCAGACAGCAAGTAATTTCCTATTAACATTGCATTTGAGTCATTTCCTATTGCCCATGACCCAATAGTCCATAGTCCATAGTCCAAGAAAGCAGTTGTTCCAGACTTCAAGTCTTCTGCTTTGCCAGAAGCAGCAGCTAGTCACTGTGTGTTGCTCTACCATTGGCTGGACAGTTGTTGACCTTCTCGCACTGTTGCACTGTCTCTTCTCAGACACAGAAGCTCCCCCCCACCCCCCTCGGAGTCCTCTTTGTCCAATGTTGTCCATACTCAAAGCCTAATCATATATTTTCCTATGGTCTCCCCCCCCCCCCCCCTTATCTTCCATAGGGTGTGGTGTGCAGACAGGGTCACATAATTATGCAGTGAGACTTTCGCAGTTTGCGACGGCGCTGCTGATACTCGCTGAGCTCCTGCAGATAACCTCTGGACGGCCAGCGAAGTCTCTCCACCTGTTCACGCTCCTCTTCTGGAACACACACACACACACACACACACACACACACACATGGCAATTATCTACAGTAAACACTACTGATTGGAATTATGTTGCTGATTGGGGCGCAATTATTTAGGCAATGTTTATTCAAAATACACAAACACGCACTGTGACTGAGCCAAATGTTAATTATGATATTGGCTGATTTAGTATACACTAACACAAATACCCAAAGACTCTAAATGATTGTGTGGTGTTGACATCTCACCCCATATGCCCTTCAAGACCCGTCCATTTGACTGCTAACAAGTCTCTTGTGTCTAATGACTATAATAAAATCTGCTTTTGCACCTCACCAGAGCAATGTGTTGTATTCATAATTGTAATCACTGCTAATGTTGCTCAATATTGCACAATTATAAGGTCATGACCGCGTTATGAACAAAGTCTTAATTTTTATAACAAAGTAGGCAATGGAAAACTTGTGAGTGTAGTCCCCTGTCAGACAGATAAAGAGCACATAGACTGCAATTACAGAGCCCAATTTATGTCCTAGCCTTGTAGAGATTTATTGATAAAACACCAGAGGCTATTCACTGTTCTGACTTACTAAATGCATGCTTGCACATCTATATTCTGCTTTGTGCTGTTGCAAGCACACTCAGAGCTTTGTGCTGTTTTATCTGTTTCCTTTATAGTGTGAATACTGAGGTTTGGGTTCAAGCCTTACAAGCGTTGAGGTGGTATTCTAGATATGTTTCTCTGTCATATTGTTTTCCCCCCATTTTGCCATTTGCTGTGTGTGCGTATATATCTATCTCTCTGTCTGTCTGTCTGTCTGTCAGTCACTGGTTTCTGGAGATGTGCTTATCACAGTGGTGAAAACCAAAACAGGTCCTACTACCAGTGCTAAGGCTTTGGCATTTCAGCAAAGAAAAGGCTTCATTCAAAAGTTAAACCGTTTGCAAACTCCCAAGCATGCAGAGACTTAAAGGTGGAGTAAGCGATTGTATGCTAATACACTTTGTCAGCAAATTAAGTAAATATCTGCGACAATCCATTGTTTCTACACAGCCCTGGCTCTAAATGGGACCACAAATCAAATTGGTGCAGACCGCACCACACAACACTATCCTAGCCTCGGTAATGCATTTCCAATGTGAGGGACAGCTCTCTGAACGGAGAGGTGATTTTGTTCTTCCTCCAGAACGGCAGACGCCACCTTTAACCATTGCTAAGGCAGTCGGTGCTCACCTGAGAGCTCCAGGAAGTCTGGTTTATGACTGAAGATCAAGTAGTTGTTGGCGATGAAGTGAAGGAGCCAGACATACAGCTGCTCTGCATTGTGGCACTGGAGGGGGCAATTCAAACAGTGTCAAGAAGCTGTTGCATGTTCAGTGGAATATCAGGGATCCAGGTAACCTACTATGTACTTGTTTAGCAGAGGGGAGAGAAATGAGTGAAGGAGAGTGAATTCACACATTAATTATTAAATAGTTCAAATATAAACTTGAATCAATCTGGAATAAAAACATAATGTTTATTGTTTTTGTTTAGTTTTTCCAATACTTCTCTGGCATTTTATTGTATGTGCTTTCAAAAACAATCAATCAAACAAATCTGTTTATTGCAGATGCCAACAATTGTCAAGCAGCAGGGAATGTTATCTCGGGGGAAAAGCTTTTCTCGTGATAACTAATTATCTTGGGGAAACTTGTTTTCTGGTGATAAAGACATTTTAAACAGCTCTATTAGGCATCATGTTCGTACAAAAAATAATATAAACAACACAGTTCTGGGTTTATTAATTTCGGTCATGCATTAATTCCCTAGAAAATAGTATATTGTTTTAATACGAAAATAATGAATGCCCTTGTGGTGTGTGCACTCGTGTTTACAGTAGAGCTAGTGCCTATTAAACTGGCAGCAGTTTAATCACAATTGCAGTTTTCAGTTACTGTATGAAATTACTGCTTGCTTGTTAAACAGTAGCTAGGCAAATACATCACAGCCTACTTATCATTAATTATTAGAATGACGAATCTTCGAAAATAGAATGTTTTGAGGCACCGTGATCCACTGTATTACATAGGTAGGCTGTTCTATTACTAATCAATTACATCATAATTTGTGTTGATTTAATTACCTTCCATATTAAAACAATATTTTTTGAGGGCATTGCATGATCAAAATGAATAGATCCGGTGCTTTTTATGTTATTCAATTAATATTATTATTATTATTATTATTGTAAAGACATTAGCCAAATAAAGCCACTGAAAATGTATTAGTTATCAAGAGAGAACAAAGCATAGTTTTCTCGTGATAATGAATTAATTAACTCGTCATCACAAGAAAACGGGCTCAAAATTAAATGCAAATTGTTGTCAATTTGGGGCTTCTGTAATTTTATCTGAAAAGCTTGATGTTTATGATCAAATCATCAGAGTGGATTGTCTGACCAGAGATCTGTACTTATCAATGCAATGCTGCCTTGTTAACATTTTAGCAATTTTAGTAATTATAGTACTGGATGAGGTATTACATTTTCAAGGGTCTCAAGTCAACAGATCTTGAGACCCTTGGCCTACCCTAAGTATTGCAAACTTAGGGTAGGCTAATTGAACCAGCCTGTCAATCATCTGGTTTGAGAGGCTGCAATGTTTTCACTTTGGCTGATTGTTGACTCCTAAGGTTATTTTTGTTCCAATAAAGAGGATTATATTCTAAAATTCTTTTTCAGAAGGAGCGAGACAGGGTAGGGATTGTGAAACTAATATAGTAAGTAACTAGCAACGTAACTAATTACTTTTAATACCCAGTAATAAGTAATATTATTACTTTTTGAAGGAGATAGAAGTAGTAGAAGAAGTAAATAGTAACGTATTACTATTCCTGAGTAACTTGCCCAACACTGATTATCTTTAATATTTTGTTTGCTCGTTGGGGTAACTGTTTTTGTAATTTTACATTTGACTTACATTTGAGTGAGTGGGAGCCCTCTTGTACGCCCCCCGCCAACTGACCTTTGCCCTGCGGAGCAGTCGCACCACGCTGATGCCTGTGGATGCCAGTTCTCTACTGGGCATGCTCTGTAGGTAGGCGCACACACACACCTCACACAGGTGCTGCAGTCTTTTCACCTGGTACATCTCAGCGCAGACCAGCACGGCCATGGCCTGTAGCACACTGGCTGGACACGCACGCGCACACACACACGCACACACAGATGACTGTCTGCTACATGTTGGTGGTACAGTGTTTCACGCAGTGGTCAAAACTGATTGCTCAAAATAATCGACTTTGTAGCTTAGAGAGGAGTTAAAACCAAATAGTAGCATATTACAGAAATTGAATCCTCAAATTTCTTTCCTGTTTCTCTCACAGATGAGCTCTTTTAAATAGCTTCAAAGCCTGTCAGACCTGACAGAAACCAAACTAAAATCTCAATTAATTAGTCGCTATGCTAAACCATCAAATAATCTCACTCATGCACACTTTTCCACTATCGTTAGTACCCATATGCAGCCTCTAACAAAAGCCAACAATACTACAACAGCATTATTTAAATGTCCTCTCAAATTACACTTGATGTTGGCACATTGTGCTCTGTTAAGATACCGGCCCCCAGCCTCCTCCTCCAGGACACTGACGATTGTTTACATGCTAGTCTGGCAGTCTCTGAACCAGGCTTCCCGTTCAACATCAGTTGAAGGCGCAGTGTGTGCTTCTGGCCACAGGGTGGCAGTGTTGCCATGGTCACATACACAGGGACACTGAGGCGGGGGTGCTCCGAGCACAAGACTGTATGTATGTGTTTGGCTGTAATTCCTATTTAAACAAGAGTGTTTCTTTATGATTATTACATGCAAAAATGCTAATTCTGCTCAGGTATTAAATTTTCTGCTCAGGTATTACATTTTCTGCTACATTACATTATCTGCTACATTATGGAAAAACCCTGCCCAAACCGGAGGGTTTTAAAATACTTGCAAATGCGCAATGATACTAGATCTTTCACTCTTCTTTTAAGCATTACACATTTATTTCGGCTGCACTGCAATTTAGAGCTCAGCGAGTGTGTGTGTTGCATTGTGCCTGCAGTATTTATTTTGATTACTGGCACTGATGGTGCTTGCCCATTGATTTGGTAGCAGTGGCTGCAGTTTATTCTGAAGGAATGACCTTGCCCCGACTTTGAGCACAGCTCTTATGAAAGAGCTGAGCATCGGTAGCCCCTGGGATGTCTATACTGTGTTGTTCCCACAATGTTATATTTACGAACACACTGTGCTGTGCAACAAGTCTGACCATTGTAACAGAAACCCCTTTTAAAATGCCTCAAGCCAAATACCTTTTAAATGCATGTTTTCTCCTTTTTCTTTTATTTTTAACACCATTCTATTAGTCTCACTGGATTCCATCCCATAAGCTGTCAATCCATTTACTATTTAGGAACGTGGAAAGTTGCCAATGTTAATTTTTATAATAAATGTGTATTATATTACACATTTACATTACACAGTAAATTATTTTATTGATTTTTAGTAGCTGCACAGCCTCAAAAGGTGAAATGGCAGCTGTCATGCTACCTTGTCTAATGTTGTATTTAACATGCACACACATTTAACATGCACACTGGCTAAATCTAGAAATCTATCGGTAATGACTTTAATGTCACAAAATCTATTCTAATTCAATTTGAGCCAAGTGCTCTCCTCTTGTATACTGAAGCCGACATTGGCAGCATGTCTAAGTGATACAGATGGCTGTTGTATTGGATGAAAAGGACTAAATATGGCCTGTATTCATTGGCGGCTCCCTGAACTACTTTACTGTCTCTCTTTGGCTCTCATTAGTACGGCTCATTGAGAAAAGCACACTATTGAGACATTAATTGATGGTTTAAGTGGCCTTCATCTCGGCCATAAATCCCAGCCACCCGACAACCTTCATAACCTATATATTGTTATTCCTGGTCAGACCAATCAAGGCACTGCTCACACCAACATACACCAGCAGACACACTGCCATTAAGAGCTGGCAAGAACCAGAGGTGCGTTCAGAATTGGCGAACGTTTGCAAACATATTTAAACAGTTTTTTGTTTGCTTTGTGTTCGCCGTGAACCTTTGCGAACGAAAGCAAACGGTCCAAGGAGGCGGTTCTCAGCAAACACGTTGAAGCTGGACGGAGGGTGACGGTTTAAATCTATTTTAGGCATGTTTACACAAATCGTTCAAAATTCTAGTTCAAAACAAACATGTTTGCCACGAACGCTTTCCACTGTTCGCCATTTATGAACATACCTCTGATGTCAATTATTGGCTCTAAGTGATGTTTGAGTGAGGTTTATTGGCAAACAAATGTCACCATGTGTGAAATAATATGGTAAATCATTACATTACATTAAATCTTTGACTCCAGAGAGAATATTTGTTAATCGGAGCAGTCTGTTATGTATGCATGACTTACAAGTTGGGAGTAGTACACTCACCAGGACAGCAGGTGTCAGTGTAGAGATACTCCAGAAAGGAGAGAAAGGTGTCTGAGGAGACTCCATGGATGGGCACCACTCTGCTCCGGGCCTCTGCATACTTCCCACTGAACATGGCTGCCATGACGTCACAGCGAGCCACCAACACTGCTCGATGTGCTGGCAACACGCTCCCTGGAATACACACACAACGACGCACACAATGAAATCAAAAGAGTCCTTGTGTAACACAAGCCAGACAGATTTGGCCCCATATCTGACATAATTTGTGGGTTGTAACCAATAGTTTATTATCTATCTTGCTAATGCAACTCAACTAGCCAATCAAGTTAAATCTTATTCAAAAAAAGTGCAGCACTAACTGAAACCCAAGCGGGAATCTCCGGTGCTGAGAAAAGCTATGGGTGATGTCACGGAGGGTTTGTCCATTTATATTGTATACTGTCTATGCTGAAACCGCCTGTCCCAATGACAGTTGGGAAATGGAATGATATATGGGGCCTTATAGGTATATTGCTATTTCTATCGTCTATAACAGTAGATACCAATAAAATCATATTAATCATATTAATTATCTATCATAACTATCCTACTTATACTCTGAAAATATGTGTTTGTGTATGTGAAATGTTTCAGTTTTAAATATCAACTAGGACTTTTAAATTGCCCAATACCTACAACTTTAACACACACAAATTAACAGTTTTTAAATTGGCTCAGGGTTGTGATGGAGTGTATTAGCGGGCAATTTAAATGAATCAAAACTAATGACATGTAAAAATCTGCTCATAAATTCTGAAATAAAATAATGAAGAGCTAGTGATAGCTCTCTGCCTGTCAAGCCAGGGTCAGTTAACTTTTACGGCAAACACATCAGGACAAAATAACCAAAGGAAAATTCTGAAGATTGGTTTCTTACGTTCTACAAACCTATTTATTAGATTAGCTGTTCAATTAAATACATATTTTTTCTATGGTACCACTTTAAGTTGTAATTTAAGTAATATATTTTACAGTTTTTTTCAATCGCTAACCAGTGCTTACCCATACTTCAGATACTTTTCTAAACTCTTAACACAGACTCACACCTACAAAACACAAGTGGACAAATGGATAATTTTCTTCTCAAAAACACATTTTGTTAAATATATACTAACTTCATTTCAAAATAGAACACATCTTTCTCTGCACACACTATCTTTACCAAAACACTGGAAATCTGACTCAAAATGAAATGATTCTGTCAAAGGATAACCCTTGTTTTCACTTCACAAGGTACATGCAGTCAATCAAAGTACACCAGGATTCAAAATTCTGGGTATTGTTGACATTACAAAAACTTAATTGACTTTTATGTGTCAGTTTTACAGGTATTTGCATGCAAAACATGCAATCCACAGTTTTTACACTCAATTCCTTGGTTGGGAACTGTATGTCCACATGTACAGTAATGTTCACATTCAAAAGCATTCCATTTGCAAGCATTTACTGTTTACTACAGAAGGTACAGTAGAAACACGGCATAATAGAACAGAAAAAGTTTTACAGTATTGCTTACAGTGAACAAAAGACACACACAAGAGCATTCTGAACAAAAAAAAGCAGTAAAAAGCCCAGATAAAAAGGGGAGGAACTAAAAAAGCACAAAATTACTGTATCTAATCTCTGGAACTTCAGGGTTAGGCCACATGTTTTCATCAACATCACATCTACTCTTCTTGCAGCCCTTGGAATGCTACCACCACTATTTACACCTCTACCTTGACCTCTCCTTGGGCCTGCTCCTCTCACTGCACCTGCACCTCTTACTGCTCCTCTCACTGCATCTCTCACTGCACCTGCCCCTCTTACTGCTCCTCTCACTGCATCTCTCACTGGGCCTGCTCCTCTCACTGCACCTCTCACTGCTCCTCTCACTGCTCCTCTCACTGCACCTCTCACTGGGCCTGCTCCTCTCACTGCTCCACTCACTGGGCCTGCTCCTCTCACTGCTCCTCTCACTGCACCTCTCACTGCTCCTCTCACTGCTCCTCTCACTGCACCTCTCACTGCACCTCTCACTGGGCCTGCTCCTCTCACTGCACCTCTCACTGCTCCTCTCACTGCTCCTCTCACTGCACCTGCCCCTCTCACTGCTCCTCTCACTGCACCTCTCACTGCTCCTCTCACTGCATCTCTCACTGCTCCTCTCACTGCTCCTCTCACTGCATCTCTC
>JAODUH010042128.1:17500-20456 GCA_027564835.1 Typhlichthys subterraneus | reverse complement strand
CTGAATTTGAAAACAAAAAGTCAAAACAAAATAAAAATAAAAACGAATGAAAAATGCAAAACTATTATAACCTTGAAAGACAGACACAACCACAGGAGGTCTAACAAATGAGTCACTTTGATCCAGGGAAGAGCTTAATGTGCCCCATACACAAACACTCATCCCCGTGCTATTTCGGGCTTTTCTGAGCCTTGCCTCTGGCATTCTACTACTAGAGAAAACAAACATAGAAAGCTGCCACGCTGTTAGTACACCACGTGCCTTTTCAATAGCCCCTCTTTCAGGCCCTGTGATCTAATGTTTTCTTTAGATTATGGCTACGCTTCGGAAATAGGAAGGCTTTTTGCTTTTGCTCCCTTTTTCCGTCTGTCTTCCGGAAAAGGCTGTGGTTAAATGTAGCCTGCTGTAATGGTGGCAGTGAGAGAGACAGATTAGGGGATGAGATACACACCCGCCAATACATACACAGATGGGCTTGATACTGGGTGGACAGTCCTAGCTGAAGGGCTTTACAGCAGGGGGTTAGTACTTAGTAACCCAGTGCTGGGGAAAACCCCAAGGGAAGTTTTATCAGTGCACCCACAGCTGCACTGATGCTAATCGGTTGTGGTAAAGAAGTGAGAGAGACACACTTACGTATTAGGCTTACGTTTTAAATGCTACAGTTATTAGTTAGCCTTCTTTAGAGCAGACATGCTTCTGCTGTGGAGTATGGACTCAACCCGGGTGCTGCTCATCTCCACAATGAGCCAGATCTCCAGGCAGAACGAGCCAACACTCCCACACAGGGAACATTTCCTGTGTTGCGGAGGGGCCCGTGGAGCGCCAGCCAGGCAACCATTAGGAGGAGAGAGGGAGTGAAGGAATTAACCAGTGGGCAGGGTGGATGTTTCTGTCCTTGCAGTGCAGGAGACTGGCCTACTGGCTACCTGGCAGCCATGGATGAATCACTACGTCTGTGAAGCTACCGCAGGGCCTCAAGCCTGGCTTCTGGCCAAACTCAATAAACTACACTGGCTTAACTTATGGTATCCCACTCAAATGCACAGGCACAAGTTCTCAAGTTGTGCGTTCAGCAATGGAACATGGATGCCTGCATGCGCATGCAGTCAGGTTTGCAGCCACACGCGTGCACACGGAGCATGTTTTAGAAACAAACACTACAGTCCCAGTGCACCCCCCCACCCCACACACAAGTTCTGACGTCAAAAGTGTCACGATCTGAACCAGGCGCCAGTATAATGTGCAGACTCAGATATGTATGAACTGGAGGTAAGGCATTAAGGAATCGGAGCAGTAGAGGGTTAAAATAATTACAAAGACAAAAAACATACATAGGGGAGCGGCGTAGTCGTCATAGTGACTCTTGGCGGTAATCGCTTAGGCGCATGATCTCCAGCTTAGCCTTAATACAAGACCCAACAGAAGTAAGGATGATCTGCTCAAGTTCAGTTCCCTAAAAGTCACAGCTAGTCCCTGGGTGACAAAAGCTTTTCTTTTCTGATCAGCAGCAAAACATTTAGTACAGTATATGCACAGATATTGAAAAATCTGATTTTTGGCCTTCTTATTCACCGTTACAGTCGTCAAATGCATGATAAGGAAACTAGCCGGCTAGTAGAGCAGCTGCAGGCATAACCTACTGTTTGTTTGGCTTGTGGTAATCTGCCAAGATACAAGCAGGCATAAAAAACAAACAAGGTGTGTGGGCCTGAATCAAAACCTGGCCTCAGCCTAGTAGCAGCGTTTTTGGCTAATGGCGCCTTGAGCTCAGTTTCCCGTCGTTACAGCAGCCCTCTGGGGCATTCTGAGATGTTTGGCCTGCTTGATGTACTGAGTCCCAGCTGAGCAGCTCTTGAACAAATAAACGTGATGCAGATCTCATTTGGTAGTAGCTTCATGGAACACACTTGTCAGCTGTATGAAAGGATGTATTGACAGCTCCTAAGTAAAAGAAGGATATACTTACACCGGGATCTATGCAAGGCTTCCAAAAAAACAATGCATACATTTTTAATGGCAAACAGGAGTATTGGAGAAACATGTTTGAACCTCAGGTGTATGAACAGATTTGGGAACTCTTGTTAGAGTAATAATGACTGATTTAGCAGCTCTCTCAGTATTACTGATAAGATACATCTATAAAGATAGCATTAGCTGCCTATTCAGACAGACATTGTGTAAATCTGAATGTTCATGCCCTGGGACTCCCGGGATATACGGTATGGTTAGAACAGGGCATCAGAATCATCTTAAATCGCAGCAGCTCATCTGCCCTTGCATTACGTTCACAAGTCTCATCAATGCTATCTGGCAGAGCTTGTAAATGTTGCCATGTTTAAATTGTCACCATGCTAACCAACAATTGCTACACACTAGGAAGAGAATAATTAGGCTTCTTCAATGGGTCCCTCAGGTTTGCATGCTGGATAACATCATTATTAGTTGTGACGTCCCAATTAAATGGGCTGTAAATCAGATTTTAAAGGAATTAAAGGCAGGGTCAGTCATTCTCTAGAACGCTTGCTAACTTCGAGCTCAAATCAAAACAGTATCGCTCCACGGTCCTCCACGGCGCCGCCTCACACATCGATATGCGATCGATATACAGAGAAAGTAAACTAGAGAAAGTAAACTAGCGAAATGCAAGGAGATATTTGATGAATTTGACAACAGGTGTATTAGCTTACAATTAGCTTGCAATAGCTGACTATACCTTTAAGAGAAAGACACCTTTACAGTGGAAAAATGTGAGGTAAAACTAGAAATATTGCTAAGGGGTCTAAAAAGTCTCCAAGAAAACACGTGTGAGTGGAATGGTACCGGTACTTCAATGTTACAATGTTTACGCTACATTATGAAAAACATTTTAGCACTACCCTTGACTGCAGATCAACAAATTGCGATGTTGCAATCTATGTCTGGCACACAGATGTGTCAGCGGTGCGTTCAAGAT
>JAODUH010042128.1:0-15000 GCA_027564835.1 Typhlichthys subterraneus | reverse complement strand
GGCCCTGGGACCTAAGTAGACATAACCTGGACACACACTTCCATATACAGAAATATGATCAGTTTCTGACAAGGTGATATACAGTATAGTAGTACTGTGTTTAACGCTGGTATGTTTGTGAGATTAGATTGCATTCACCTCACAACAGCACGAAACCACAGATAATGCATTATGATACTGAAATGACAAGAGTGAAGAGTAGTTTTGTTGAAGACTGCGCCTTAAAACTAATTTCCATGCAGATCTAGAAAGAAAGGCTAGGGTGAAAGTGTCTCTCAGACCAGTCACAGACAAAAGAATCTTAGAAATTAATTAAAAAATGTTTGTTTATTTAAGCATAATTAAATATGAAGATAGAAATGTAAACAAAGCACTTTGAATTAGTCGAAGCAGGCAAAACTGTTTAATAGCCCAAAATTGAAGAATGTATGAGTCTTGAGTACGCATTCTGAGAAAGTGATGGTCTAGAAAATGTCTCTTGTAAAATTCATATTACCTCAAATAAAAATACAAAATTGCTTTTATCAAGCTCTACCAACAGACAAACGTGGATACTTTTCCACTCATAACATTGAACAAACTATAAAACAAAGACGATATCCCAGGACTTATTTTGTTTTTCCTGTAGCCTTAAATAAGAGTCACCTTTAAGTTGACTTTCTCCTGGTCTCATCATAGTTTGCCACCTAACACCAGCCTTGAGTCTTATCAGTGCCGCTGGCAGGACAAGGATGATAACTCATTTCCAGACAGACCCTGAGGTAGCAGAGGTGAACTGCATCAGACTGTATGTAGCACAGAGACCAAAAGATTTAACACATTCTGAAAGAACGAGTATGCGGCTTGCCCAGGTGGAGAGCATAGCAAACTGGTTAAGTCTAGACTATTCCGGCCAGGTCACAGCTGCGAAACTAAACTTAAAATATAAAAACAACAACAAGTTAACCCAAGGCTACTTAACTATAATGTATTTCCCCTGCAACTGATTCCTAAGATAAAATAAAGACCAAAGACACAAAAGACTTTCACTTGCCCAAAATTAAAGCCTCTGGCAGCACTTTGACCAAATCTGTTGAAATACCCTGAACGGAGTCTGTTAATTGCATTAAAAACATCAAGGCAAGATATTAATGAATCACAACCAGATTATTGCTTAATTTATATATAAAATTAGGTGTGACTTAATTTGTCTATGGCTTTCTCCAATGTTTATATAGCTGTTGTGTGTCTGTGGTCAAGGGACAACAGTGTAGGGTTGATATGGTAACATCTTTTGTCGTTCATTGATGGCATAAATCCACGTGGGTTTGACGAAGCTCAGATTCCCATTCTCCATCAGTGCCTACAATATAAAAAGATGTGAAGTTATAAAGGCACACCACATGAAAGAAAACAAATGCACAAGAGTAACATCATCCTGATTATACAACATACCCACTAAAACATATGGGAAATTAACTGCTTAAAGGTATGAGCAGTAATTCTTGATAACTTTAAGCTCAAATCAAAACAGTTTCGCGCCGCGCTCCTCTGCGGGGGCGCATCACGAGTCAAAATGCATTGTCAAGCAAAGCGTAGTGCTATGGCTTTGTTGATACGAGTTGTGTTTGCCACTTTGTTCATGCTCCTATTAACGGAGCCAGGGCTGTGTAGAAGTAACTTATTTTTTCAACATGCACAGGGAACGGTACACTAGCGAAATGAGAGAAGAAATGAATTGAATTTGACAAAAAGTGTATTATCTTACATTTAGCTTGCAATAGCTGTACTGCCCTGCTGTCATTACCAAACACTAGCATATGTGTAACAACACAGAAGCAAAGTGCAAGCATTCAAACATACTGCAGGCTTATGCTATTTTTAGTGTTACACATCAGACAGCTCTTAAATGTACCACAAACATCTACTCACGTCTTCAAAAGAGTCGTGCCATCCTTCACTGGTTAAAACAAACTGCACCTTTTCATTCATGTAGTCCTCCACGAAACTGAAGGAGAGAAAAGGACAAGAATAATTATATAAAATAGTGGGTTCCCAAACTTTTTCCCTTGGCGCCCCTATATATATATATATATATATATAATACACACACACACCTCCCCAATACTGTGTCTTTTTAGCCTTGGCAATTAATAGCGAACATTCAAAATATGTTAACCACTTCACAATCAGTTAACCACTGCCTACTTTTTCTGATGTTGGTGGATTTATTTGAAGGCTGCTTAAATATTTATCTGCCATTAATAGGCTATTGTTTTAGGATTATCCTTGGCACTGCATATGATTTTTCATAACATGTTAAAATGTATACATTTTACAATTAATTATAGTCAAACATTTTGGGGCTCACTGATCAAAAACAACACACAGTGAGTACAGTACAATTATTGTTAAGGAGTAGGTACAGTAGGGGTTAGGCACTTTGCTCAAGGATGGAACCCACAACCTTTTGAGAGAGTCAACGATCCTAAACTCTTTACCCCCCATAAACATAAAGTGCTTCTCTAATAGTCTCCAAAGAACTGTATAGAAACATAAATTAATTACATTCTTTCAACACCCTTAATACTAGAGTTATATTCATTTCATTTCTATTTCAATCTTACCCGTTGAAGGCAACAATGTATCGCAATAGTAGACGCCTCTCATTATTAGGGAACTGGCCATAAAGGAAAAATCTCTTTCCTTTCAGAAAATCTAGAAGTAAAGCAAGAGAAGAATACATTCAGTTACCCGAGAGGATCTTTTTAAATAAATACAATGGACAGAGATATGCAGTGTATTGGTTTGCACATGGGATGCCTTAAAAGAAGAGCCAGCTATTATGTGTCAAAGCAGGACAGGGATGTAGGCCAGTAATTGGATGGAGCAGCAGACACAATAAGCAGAGCAGGGCCAGCAGGAGTGAGACAGAGGTGGAGGTGACAAGACACACCTGGCAGCTCTGGGATGGGGTGGTCCTCTTCAGCCTCTGCGTCAGTGTTCTCGTCAGTCGACCCTCCGTAAGGATCCTCCTGTTTCACCCCTCCGCTCGCTGCGGCTGCTTTCTTCTGTCGGCTGGCGGCGTCCACCCTGTTAGGAAGAGGAAAGGGGGGATTGAAGCACCGTTGGTGTGCCTAGACCTAGCTATATGCTGCAAAAAGGACTGGCTAACCACACCCTTAAGGACCATTTATGCTTTTGTGTCGCACCATAAGCCGTAGGCTCCCCGTAGCCACGTACCCTATGGCGTGCTTTTTACCGTAGGCTGACGCGCACCTCTCAAAAATTGTTACTACGACGGCGCAAGGTACGCTGGAGGCCGATGATGTAGGCATGGTGTATACTCGACGGTGAAGAATAAATGGGCACAGAGTATATCTGATGAATACCTAAAGGATACATCCCACTGAACGTCATGTGAAAAAAGGTTTTTATGCCTCAAAATCCTTCACAATGAATTCAATACATTTATCCCATATCGCGATAGGCCAGACAGAAATACTGTAAGGGGATTAAGGAGTTTGAGGCTGATGATGACATGCTGTCAATTTCAGAGCATAAAAAAAATATTATTGCCTAGGGGATGTGGAAAATCTTTGAGATATGCTGATGTTCCTCAAACAAGCAATCAAAACCTACTGAAGCAGTACACATTTTCTCCATTTGTGTGAAAAGGCTTTGAATAACAAGTTATTGTATTTTTAATTTTCTGTCTGTATAACTCAAGAAACCAAGTTAGAGTAAGAACCTAGGCTGCACACACTTAAATTATTTAAACAAATCAGGTCACACCCAGATAAACATTCAGTGTCAGAGTCCTTGTATTACACTCTCACGCTCGCTCTCACACACACACCAGGCAGGGTTGAACAAAAAGGGTCTCTAGATCAAAAGTTCCTCTCACAGACAAATGACAGTTATTAGCACCAAGCATTTAATCATATTACCTTTTGAGCTCGTCCTCTGTGTCCATAGCAGACTCATCATCATCTCCTGTGAATTTAAATGATTCATGTCAGTCCAGTTAAATTAACCCACATTAGAAATGACTGGGGATGATACTGTATTTTACAGACACACTTAAAATAATTGTTATCCTGACACTGAACTGTGACCTAAAATGCACTCATTCATGTTTGCAGTGGACTATGGTATGTCAGTCTTTGCCACATGCTAATATATGCTTTTTAGAAGGACAACATAATGATACTATAATAATGCTACACAGTTCCCATTTCCCAAAAGATTCAAATGTTACTTTTCCAACAGCGTAACCAACAACCACTTTAGTCATTATTTGACAATGCAATTAAAAAGGAGATAAATAATTAAATATCATGCTGATCTCTTCCACTGAATCGCGACCCCCCTCAAAGGCGGCTTATGGGGAAGGATCACAGTTGGTATGTGACGGTTCTTCGTCATGCTCATTAGTGCGAGCCCGTGCCTTTATCCTGGCCTTGCATTAACATAGAAATGAGAATCATGCACAAGTCCCGCCATCCTCCTTCCACTCATCTTAAACTACATCTATGTGTTCCTGTCCTTTCCAATACATCTATCTCTGGGTGCTTCAATAAAGTGGTCCCTCTTGTCCAATCCCTGTGCTGATCCTGCTGTCCCCATTGCCCGTCTTGATTTATTTCAGACCCTTCAGCTTTACCGATACCAATTCGCCCTCTCACGTTATTTTTGCCAGTGCAACATTTCCTAGTCTAAGAGCCATTTATAAGCAGATTCCTGACTAATAAGTATAATGATTATGATCAGCCTATTGTTTTGTTCTTTTTAGTATGCAATAGTGCTGCAAAGCACAAATAATGAAAACATAGAGGGCAACCTGTGAGTGTCATGCTGAGGTTACGTAAATCACAACAACAACATTCTAAGTAGCCTAATTCTAATCCTCAGTTTACGGTTACTGAACAATAGCCTACATTCATCTTATGTAGTTATTGTGCACATCACACTCTTGATACACTATTGCAGACTGTCGCGACTTAGTTAATGCTACGGTAGCCTTCCAGTGATCAAAAGCTTGTTTGACAGATTTGGTCATCTGAAAATGTTAAACTGAACATTACACTTTTACTATGAATTAATTGTGTACTGGTTACTGACTTCAGTTTCATAGATTTCCATCTTAGTATTCAGCAAAATAAACAAAGGCGGTCATATCCTCAAAGGCATTACAATATAAAACTGTGGAGCTTCTACAAAGAAAGCATTAGCCCTTTCCTAATTTGCCTGCCTCTTTTCTTTCTATGGCCATTACAGACCGGAAAGGTAAGGCCCAATCCCATTTCTAATTTTTACACCTACCCCTTGGCCCTACCCCTACCCCTTGTCTCTTGGAACAAAGTTACAAGGGGCAAGGGTTGAAATATTCCCCTACGAAATAGGACAACACTTCCAAGAGCCAGACCGTCATCAGTAGCCTAGTCGATTGCGTAATTGTGAGTGTTTTTACCGGCTTTTACATTTCCATAATGCCGTCCTCAGCTGTGCTGATCTCTCTTGCGTAGGCTATATAGGCATCTTTTTGATATGGACATGTTTAATATTTATAAGCCTACTACATTATGGCATTGGCAATAATGTTACCGTATCACAATGACAGTTGCCATCTACGGTACGGTATCTGATGGGGAGACTGAAACATTAGTTGATTTGCAAGCTAGTTACTGGCGCTAGCATAGATAATCAGAACACCAGCGGGCTTGGTACTACCGGTAATCTCTCCGTTTGAAGGGCTATATAGCCCTAACACTTCACCCTAGCCCTCGATCCAAACAAGAATTGGAATGCCCTACCCCTATACATGAACGCACAAAAGGGTTATGACTAAGGGCAAGGGGTGAAATGGGATTCAGGCTAAGAATCCACTTTAAAACGCTCAGTACGTCTCTAAGTCACATAACCTTTTTCAAAAACAAGAAATATACTTGTTTAATGGAATGACTCCTATAAAGTCAAAAATGCATTTCTCTTTCCAGCCGTAGTTTGGAGGGAAAATAAAACAGCTATTTTAAAAACTGTTGATCAGAGGGTTGGAGTACCTGTCTCAAGAATGTTACAAACAGTATCACCACACAGAGAACCAAAATCCAGTTGTCCAACTGAAGGGAGATTAGTAACGGCTTTCTTTCTGACATTCCATGTTCACAATGTTATGACAAGTTTTCCTTAAATTCAAACAAAAGACCATCTGATTTCAGCTTCAACAACACCCAAGTGAATTTCACAATCTCATTTTCCCCACTATATCAAAACTCTTCAATTACCTCCTTGACTTCACAGTCATTCTTTTATTGTCTCTGTATGGCCCTGTCAATGGGCTGTGTGCCCACTTCACCCCCTATCATTTAATCCTTCTTCTCATCAGTCTCAGGTGGACAGCAGTTACCACTCAAGTGAAACTTACAATTTGAAAATCTCTCCCAAGGCCATAATCATCTTACAGACGCCTCTTCAGACCGAGGCAGCTGCTCAGAAATAGATTCCCGCTCTTATCTAAAGTGTGCTAAAGTGACCATATACAAACGGTTCCCGAAGTGACAGTGTGAAAGATTATTGCTTAAAATGTAGTGTCGCTGGTTTCAAACCTGGCTCATCCATGTCTGTGGACCCGCCAAACTCATCATCTTCCTCTGTTTTTTTCATAGGCTTTTTCGGGGTCAACTGTCTCTCCTGCTTCTTTGGAGCCTGGGAAAAATATAAAATTGTACTCAGAAATTCTTGCTTTTAATTACTGCTCTGAATAACCCAGAACGATTGTGGGAGTTCTATGAACATGGCGCAGCCAAGCAGTGCTGATTGATAGTTTTATGTCCGTAATAAAACACCTTTTATTCATATTTGATTATCAGGTGAAGGTTAAGAAATTATTAGCCAAATTCAAAAATAACATAATCTCTTATAGGGTATAATTATCTTAATTATTATAATGCAGTACACCATGGTCAAATGTTGCCATGTAGCACAGAACTAAAGTGACACTCCGGGGTTTGTGTGTGGACATTGTGGTCCAAACTAGCATTCCAAAGACATTTAGGTGTACATGTGTTGGTGAATGGGTCATACACTATCTTTTGATGCACAGTTGTGTTGGTGGTGATGGTGGTTCTGGAGGTGACTATAAGGTAATACAAGGGTGTACCTTTAACTTTCTCTTAAAATACATCCCTCGTCATGACTGCTGTTTTAAAGATGGTATCACAGGTGGACAAATACCTTTGTGTCCTTCTCCTCTTCACTCTGGTCACCCATGTCCATCTCGCTCTCGGAGCTGGACTCTGCTCCGTCCATTAAATATCTGGAGGCAGAGTGCAGACAGGCAGAAGACAGATAAGGTATCACAGACTAATACAAGGAACAAATATACTGAATAGTTGCCCCTGGATGTTACTTCCACGGTGTACTGTATATCGCCAACATGTCTGCATCAGGCAATTCAACAATATTACATTTCCCCATTCTCCAATGGTTTACACAAACCTATGTTCAAAATCTGCAGTATAGAAAAAGTACACCCATAGAGGAGAGGTAAAGTTGCACCAGCCAGTGTCCTTAGGAAGTCTGATAATACTGTAATGTTATTGGTAAATTACATTGGCATATTGAAAGTGAAAAGTTTAATAGACCCACATACAAAGTAATATCAAAATTCCCATCTCAGTCCTGGAGTGCTGATTTTAGGCTACAGTGAATGCCTCTCCTTAAAAGAAACATTTATTCCAGGAAATAGAAATAAGACTGACAAAAGACAACCCTTACCCACTTCCAACACACACCATTCCTCGATGTGCTCCCCTCCACCAAGTACCAAATCCCTCAAGCCCTCTATAAAGTCACCTGAAGATGATCAGCTGATGCCGTGAGAGTGAAATGCCACCAGTCCATTATGCAGTAATATCTAGTTTTCACATTGTGAGCTGAGACTCACCGTTCTATACTATACTAATAAAATATATTGGAAAATGGAAAAGCAGGGATGGTTCAAGGCCACATCTTCAGCATCTTCGTACTCAGGGCTAGGAAGCAACTGATTACAAAAAATAGTAACTGTAATACATTACAGTTACCAGCTAATATAGAATTACAGGTGTTTCTTTAAAAGTATCTACCTAGTAGACAGCTCATTTTAGAATTGAATTCTCTTCATTGGAACTATAATTAACCTTAGGAGTGAACAATCAGCCAAAGTGAAAACATTTCAGCCTCTCAAACCAGATGATTGGATTCAATTAGCCTACCCTTAATTTGATAGGACCAGCAAATAATAATAAGATGGAAGTCTAGGAGTGGAAATATCATTCTTATAATCCAGTAATGAAAATTTACTTGGATTAGCAAATGTAATATTAATGTATATGAAAAAGCAATTTGTTACACTACTAGTTACTGAAAAATGTAATATTACAATAACTATTAAATGACACTATTTAAAATCAAAGCAAAATCAAACCACTAGACTTGCCTAAAATGCTCAACCATGACAATAAGCATATTTTCCAATTTAGATGTCCAACTTTCTTTGAAACAAACATGTAGTCATGATAGTGACAGTCAACTGCTTGTGTGAAAACACATATTATTTATAATTACAGAGAACATTGGTTTAATATTTACATAAGTAGTTACTTCCAAAAACATGTTTGTTGATTGCATATTTTTGTCATGTGGATTTGAGACAATCTGATTCATTAGAATGAATGAATGAATGAGGCATACGTACATTTATACAGTATAGTACATCCTGACTGACTAATCACAGCATTTCAGTGTCAAACCCACTGGCTTCTAATGTTCAACATTTGCAGATGACGAAATCTGTAAATATATTTTTTGATTTGACAGTAACTGCTGGCTACCATAGCATAAACAAGTCGAGCCTGCAGGACAGGAATATTATCCAGAGTGATGTGCACATCAATAACTACATTAGATGAATATAGGCTATTGTTCAGAAACCGTAAACGGATTAGAAATAGGCTGCTTAAATAATGTGTTGATTTACTTAAACCTAAACATTGCTCATTGATAAAGACGCACTCGCATGTCATACCCATATTGTATCCCCTGCTGGAAATGTATTGTCGTTTTTTGGTACCGCGAGTTAAATTTAAAGCAACAGTCACTGAAATCAGACCGTTATCTATAGAGTTGTTGTATGATGTGCTATTCCACATAAACTATGTGGTATTTTCACCTAAACTTGTCAACTACATTGCATTGAGAAGTCAAGGCACTATGTCAACAAGTGAAAATTAACATTAAATGACTCCTTTAATACATTGGTTTAATTTGATATTTTCTAAAGTTCATTTATTAGAAGGTGATACATTTAATTTAACACTGCCTGAAAAAATGTCAATTATTGTACCATGTTGTGAAGTAGGTAAAATAGAACAATCATTGACATATTTCGCATGAATCAATGGATTGGATTTTATAATAAGAACAAGTTTAGATAGGGAAGGTTGATGTTTACCATTTGCTTCTATTGAGCATTATAATACAATTAGAGTAGGGTCTTTAAGACTTTAATCCCTTTAAGACAATAATCTCACCTCTCATTTGTGAATGGAATTTTATATGATTGGATAAAGACCAACACAAGAGAATTACTAAGATACTATTGCAATTTATACATTACATTTAACATCTACATCTTTCGTCTTAGCTTGAAGAGCCTTGCTGTACCTGTGAATGCATGAGAGGGCCTCAATGACATTACTAATTTGCACAATAATAATTCATGACATACTGTGTGTGCAAGGCACAACAGAATGTGTGTTATGTGTGTAGGTACTCATCATCAAAGTAAGTGGTCATTTTAATTACACATGGCAGATGCAGCTTTTAAATAAGAGATACACCATCAAAGCTGCACACTTCAATTAATTCAGAATAGAGGGGTTGTACAGGGGGCAAGGATTAATCTTGCTGCGGTAAAGAATGAGCAGAAAACATAAAAAAATGATTTCAAATTTAACTTTTCAACATTTTCTTCTAATTGGGATGTAAATCCCAATGTCATTTATGAGTCAGCATTATTTATTGCAAAACTCATTCCAATATGGGAGCTTCTAGTTACAGCAGTTTTGTCAGTGACTTGTCAGAGTAGTCCCAAAGTATACAATTATGTTTCATATTGGTATTTTAAAGCCTCTCATTTTAGGCATTGGTAGTTTCCAATGCAGTGTTTCCCACACTGACAATCCCTTGGTGGCCCGCAAGTTACATTTCTTCCTCCAGTTTGTTTCATAATGAACCAAACTTTTCATAATAGCACTGCACTGCACAGCAGATAATTTTGGCAGCTTTCACTCAACTTAGCGTTGTACAGCAGTTGTCCCCTACACTCGATGCAAGTTGCTCAAATTATTTGCACCGCACTAATCGTGCAGTTACACACACAAACATGTAGCTTCCCTCCAAAGAGATTTAATACATTACACATTGATACATTATGTTTATCGTTACCATTCCTCCACCCACGTGCACAGACTGTAGCCTTGGTGAGTTGCGTTCGAGACGCTTCTAAACCACTTTCCCATGTTAGCTTAGCTACGTCATTGTCACTGCTAGCTAAGGATAACAAGCTACTCGTTAACTATATATTAAGTTTACCCGTTAATATATAGTTTGATGCTTTTACCACTAACATTTGTTTATTTAAGATACTAGACAAAGGCGACAAATAAAAAAACCTGCGGACGACTTGAATGGTTGAGAAACTCGGAGTAGAGCTGCTGTTCCTTCGCGTCGAAAGGAGCCTGTTGAGGTGGTACGGGCATGGTGGAGAGAGTATGCAGTATATTGCAAACGTATTGGGACACCCCTCAAAAACATTGAATTCAGGCGTTCAAATCACTTCCATGGCCACAGGTGTATAAAACACAGCACCTAGACATGCAGAATGCTTCTACAAATGTTTATGAAAGAAAGGGTCACTGTCAGATCACTGAATTCAAGTGTGGTACTGCGATAGGTTGCCAACTGTGCAAGAAGTCCATTTGTAAAATGTCCTCATTACTAAATATTCCACGGCCAACTATTGGTGGTATTGGGAACAACAGCGATTGGGAAAGACAGAAACAGCCACAAAGTGGTAGGCCACATAAGGTCAGCGCATGCTGAGGCGCACAGTACGCAGAAGTCGCCAACTTTCTGCAGAGTCAATAGCTACACACCTCCAAACATTGTGTGCCCTTCGGATTAGCTCAACAACAGTGTGTTGAAAGCTTCATGCAATGTGTTTCCATGGCTGTGCAGCTGCATCCAAGTCTTACATCACAAAGCAAAGCGTTATATGCAGTGGTGTAAAGCACGCCGCCACTTGACACTAGATCAGTGGTGCTCTCTGGAGTGATGAATCACGCTTCTCTGTCTATCAATCCAATGGATGAGTCTGGGTTTGGCAGTTGCCAGGAGAACGGTACTTGTCTTACTGCATTGTGCCAAATGTAAAATTTGGTGGAGTGCGGGGATTATGGTGTGGGGTTGGTTTTCAGGGGTTGGGCATGGCCCATTAGTTCCAGTGAATTGAACTGTTAATGCTTCAGCATACCAAGACATTTTGGACAATGTCATGCTCCCAACTCCCCCAACTTTGTGGACACAGTTTGGGGATGGAGAAACAGTGACAGTGATGGGCTCTCCGTTTCACCCAAAGTTGAACATTTCTCAACTTGAAAAAACACTCAGCCTTCGGCGTGAAATAAACACCCAGCGCCATGCCACGCTCCTAGCGTTTTTAGAAGCCTGGAAAAACGCGGTGCTCCCATTGGAATCAATTATAAATAACGCTGCCGCGAGAAAAAAACGCTTTGGTGGACACGGGGCTTAAGTGTGGTATCTTTGGTATTTTAAAGTTAGTAATATATAGATGTTTCAAATGTAAAAACTAAAAAATTTCAACAACAAAAAAAGTGCAATATTACAACATTACTGCTCCCTTCTTACCGTTTGCAGGAGATCTTTTGCTTTCGCTTGTGGCAGTCCAAAACCCAATCCTTCCGAACAATGATGCCCCCTGCTGATTTAACTTGGCTGTACTTGGGGGTGTTGGCAAAGGCACAGCTGTAATTGGACATGTATGGGAAATGTAAGTAATGGACAAAGTTACATTACTAAATACAAATTGTTAGTTGAATTCATAGAGAAGATTAACCAGCCAAGCTGTTGCCACTGACTGTCTTTATCTCCCTTTGTCATGGTGATCAATTGCTGTCCCCCACTCAATTGCTGTCCCCCACCCATCTGCTTTTGACCCCTGTGCTACCACATGCCCCTTTGACAGAAAGCATTAATAGGAGATTGCAGATGGAGTATTTCTGCTAGAGTAAATAATGAAAACAAGCTATTTACTGCCACTGAACATGTATCTTTTTCTGCAAAAAGATACAAAGAAAAACAAAAACTCACTAACTTGCATATTACTACTTATATATTACCATTTGGCATGTAATTGAACCCATGAATGGTTTTCAGATGTGCTGACGGAAGGGGTTTCTAATGATCAATGTTGTCTTGATAAAACTAAAAAGTTGGAATAACCTAGCTAACAATGTGATACCGGAACACAGGAGTGATAGTTGATGAAAATTGGCTTTTGTTTGGCTACGTGCTATGTAGAGATATTTTATTTAAAGAAATATATAGAATCAGCTGTTCAAAGTACAAGTCATAACATTAGTCATAACATTAACAATGTCTATTCTATTGTTAATTATTTTAATAGAAAGAAGAAAAGAAATAAAATAATTTGTGACCCAATACATTTGAACAGAAGTGTACTTTCCAGTGACCAGAACCGGCCGTTTAACACAATGTGATAGGCTATAGGTTAGAACTTAATATATTAATTATGCTGCACTGCTGTGACCACGTGTACCAACAGGGATGAATAAAGTGCTTGCTGAAATATTTAAAAGGATCTTTCATTAAAAAATTAATATATACAGAAATACATAATCTTGTATTCCATTTGTAATGAAACCATGCTTTAACATTACCCAGGATATCTCATTCCTATGTTACTACTTGCCACTTACATGAGGTGTGTAGAGTCAGGCGTCCAGTCAGGGCGGTACTTTGCTCCCAAGGCCAAAGCCTTGTCCCGCAGCTCCCCTCGGGATGGGTTCTGGAAACCACTCAGTACAAACACCACTCCCTCCATGATGCGGTGGAAGTCCACTTGCTCTCCGCTCTGGGGTTTGGCTTTGTGGGGCTTGGGCTCTGGTTTGCCTGGGCTCTCCTTCTTATCGGGAGTCTTCTGGCTCAAAGGGGCTGGAGGTCAAAAATCAACAAAGTTATGAATAATTTGAGAATGTATCACCATGCACCTTTCATTTGCAGGGTTTCATCTATTAACTCAGGTGCCACGCACATAATGAGGTAGCTAATATGGGAGTGTGTTTGTGTTCAGCTCCGAGACCCGATCCGAAAAGCTGAACACACTTTTCTACGCATGTGGATGGAGTGTAGTTATGGTAACAATAAACACAATTACGCACTTACCCTGTTTGAAGGTACCCGTTTGGAACAGGTACCTAGTGCGTGCCACACGATTGTCATTGTGCACGGGGATTTCATAACAATGCGCATATTTGAGCTGCGTACATAGTGGCTAGAAGTCAATAACACTAAGTGTGCCTAAATATTTTTTCATTGTTCACACATTGCGCACAACATTTTTAGTTGCATTTGCGAGCGAAATTGTCCCACAGCCCTGCAGCTGACTGCTGCTCATTCAGTGACAAATGTATAGCTCATCGAAATACTATAAATAAAGTTTATTATAAACACGTTTTAAAATCCTATCACAGTTATTGAATAAATGTGTTATATCGGTGTGTTATATATTATATATTGATATTGAATTATTGTCCAGCCCTAGAAATAGGCATATGCATTTTTTTTATTTCTAGCGAATCTCTAGAAATCGAGTTTAACCGTTTACATGGTAGAATTCTTCTTTCAATCGGGTTATAGACGGGTTATACCCCTCTGCTTCTCTTCAGTTTGAGGTGTTTATATGGTGCATTTTAATTCGAACTGGGATTTTAACTCGATTCCAATCGGAATAATCAGGTCCATGTAAACACAGCTATTGTTACGCACTTGTCTTGCAAAATAAAACAAATACACATTAATATAATCAAATGTATTAAACTAATTTTTATAACAATAAAATTTAGCAAATGCAATTGTTTATAGGCTAGGGGATTTGTTTGTGGGTGTGTCACCTTTAGCAGAACTGGGGCTGGCCTTACTGGATGCTGGGCTAGCTTTAGGCTTGGGCTTGTGGGAGTCAGCTTTGGCTTCAGTTGAGCCAGCAGGGGTGTTTTTCTTTGAGACAGATGTGGCAGGCGCAGACTGCCGTTCCTTGCTGAACTCAAATTTTCTCTTCACTGGCTGCTACGTGGAAACAGAGTCGGAAACAAAACCCATCACTATAATGATATTAGAAAATTATGTAAAGTTAAACATTTATCAGGGAGAACCAGCAAAAGATGATACAGTAATACAGTAATATGTGTGTACTTCACATTTTGGCAATTACCAATAAAACTAGTTAGCAGTATATTTGAAAGGGGTCTAAGCCATCTTAGCCTGCAAATAGGAGGTGAGGAAACTTTAAAACTCTGCATACTTTCCACGGACTGTGCGTAAACATCGTCCGGCGCACACCTCCAACATGTTCCGTCTGTACGGACATGTGCTCATTGACGGCACGTGTGACAGGCTGAAGCCCACTACAGACGACAACGGATGTTCCACTAAACTCACAATTGAGTGTTCTAGGCGTATAAAAAATTGTTATTTCCAGCAAATCTGTCTGAGAGAAAGATGCTGTTTGTGATTGTCTGATTAACTAGTGGACAATCTTCCATCGCTCTACCGCACGTTATTTTAATTAATTATTCTGTTAAATGGAGTGCCTACTCCAGGTGGGGAATGAGTCCTTACCCCAAGTGAAGGAGTTTAAGTACCTCGGGGTCTTGTTTG
>JAODUH010042117.1:0-18359 GCA_027564835.1 Typhlichthys subterraneus | reverse complement strand
GATGGGTGGATGGATAGTTTGATAGGTAGACTGATGGATGGGTGGATGGATAGTTTGATAGGTAGACTGATGGATGGATGGATGAACACAAACATGTTGTTTTGCCGTCTCCTCACCAGGGCGAACTCATGTGAGACCCTTCCGTCGGGGGGCAGCTTTGCGCCGAAGCCCAGAGCGGGGAACATCTTGTCGCTGTCGTAGTCCTGGATGATCTCCCCGACGGCCCGCAGCGCCATGGCGTAGGCGTTCAGCTGGTACGGGCTCATGTAGTGCAGGGAGGTGGGCTGGGAGGGGTTGCCTGAGGGAACACAACAAGACACGTGTTGGCGTCTAATGGTGGTTACGTTCGTCTGGCTCCTCTCTGAGCCGCTTTATATCAAAAATGAAGGAGAGATAATGCAGCAATTAAAAAAAAACGTTTTTATTGGGGATGATTTATTGGAAACATCTGCCAATATGAATAAACAAAGGAGGAGCAGTACTATTCAACTCAGCTTGTTCTAAAAATAGCCTCAGTTTGGCTTGCCTTTGTCAATGAACACAATCACAATCAGAAGTTAAAAAGTTAACTATTGACAGTTATCACCAGCATTGTGTGCTATAAAAGTGACTTTTTAAGTTGCGCTATTAGTATTTTAGAGATGCTTGTCCAGACTGGGACGTTTTCAACATTCAATTAGCCATTAGTCTAGTCTTAGATACGGGCACTTCTAAAGGAAATTCAAAAAGAAGCCAGGTATAACACTAGTATAGAAATAATGTAGCTTTTAAACTAAATATTTTTCACAACAAAAGGATAATGAAATTATGATTAACACACAGGAGATTACACATATCCAAGTTTAACGGCTGTCCACTAGTTAGCGCAGGGCAGTTAATCCTAAACACCTGAACATACGGCCAGAGCCCATTGGGGTCTCCCGTCTCTTGTTAAGCATTTGCTCTCTACACGGAGGAGACGTGTTCACGTCCCGGTTACAAAGGCACAGATCAAAATTGCTCCTCTGATTTTCTTGAATTAAAGCTTTTTTAATTAAATTAAATTTAATTAAAAAAGCTTGAAAATGTCCTTGCCAATAGGCATTTCAAAATCACTCACCATTCGACGCAGTGAAATCAATAGCCACCGTGAAATTAATCTGAGTTCTGTAGGAGCAAGAGAAAAATAATCAAGTAAGAGGTACACATTATCAATCAAGCTCGTTTATACAACAGCTTGTTTCAAAGCAGTCAGCAATTAAGCATCTCCCGCTATCAAGTGTGGGAGATAAATACAGTAATCTCCCCATCTGTGACACTGTAAGCGCTGCAAGGGATCTGACTCCGCGCCGTACATACTGTATATACAGCATACTGACGCCATTGTTGTATAGCATCCCGCCGCATTCACAATCAACGTACCCGCCTTTGATGTAGTCGAGGAACGAGAGCTCTGTGTCAACGAGGCATGAGAGCAGGGTGACCTGTCAAAGAGGGCATAAGTTATATGGGGTTTAACAGTGCAATCCTACTGTAGGGTACAGTGTAGTAACCAGCATCTGTTTCACACATCTCTTTGTCGAAGAGCAAAGCTGTAGACTCACCGTTCCCGAGTTATGATACTTTTTCTTTTTCTTTTCCTTCTTCTTTGGATTTACAACCTGCAGAGAGAAAACAGCATCACGTCACTGACTGCCAGCACAAGTTCGTCTCCAACTCGGCTGCTTTGTTCTGTCAAGCGGCGTGACTGAGCGGTTTCTCTACTCGTGTTTATGCGGTGTGAAAATTGTAATTGATCAAACGTATCTTTGTCGTAATGAACACGGCACACCCAAATAGGTTTTCATTGCTCCTTCTCAAACCACTCCAAGGCTCCCACAAACATTTACTGTACATTACACTAAAACACACACAAACACACACACTATATGTTTATATTAATGTTTAAAATATTAATATGAGACCTTTAAAGAGTGAGCGGTAAAAACGTAGAACTTTTCAAATTTAGTGAGTGCCTCCCACCACCTCCAAACCACGCTGTTAGCTTCACCAAGTGAACGTACTATACTATATGTGCGTAACGCATTAAACACGGTCTCTGTGTAACTAAAAATGTGGACAGCGAAAGAAAACCCCACAGCTGCCGAGCAGCGTATGTAGCTCAACGCTCGGCGATGCTTCATAATCACCTACAAGCTGGCTGTTGACCTTCAGGTTAATGCTTTAGTTCCTCCGTGGTTCATAAAGTAAGGGAGCGGGACGGTCAGTTAATAGCCTTTGGTTGACCGAGGGCGTCGACAGACAGAGATAAATAAATGTCGCAATCGCAAAGACCCCCGAGAGCTTTGACTCAGCTGGGATAATATTGAGAAGCTGATATGCAGGAGAAAGCCAAACAGAATGCAAAGAGTCTTTAGGCCTAGGCTACTGCATTATATTCAGTTATATTTTGTTTTCCTTTAGCCTAGACCGAGATCAGCCTGGCTCCGCCCACTATGGTCTCAGCTCAATTTGTTTGGCTGAGATTACAGTCTGGAAACCCTGATAACGTTATGTATGCACAGCCATAATGCTGGCGGCCCAATCAGCGTGGGTTAGTGAGATGATGCTGAAGTTAATAGTGTTGATGAGGTGATCAAAACACTTGTAGCAACGCCGATTGGTTCAGCGCTGTCCAATAGATTCAAAATTATCCAGAGGTCTACGCCAAGTAGGAGGATACAACTGTGACCACTTCAGAACAGAGCGCGGCCAGACCATATTCACAAAGTGATACCTGCACCATAAATGTCTGCAGAAAAGGCACAAACTCATGCTTTGAAAATCACCAGAATACTGGAAATTAAGTGTTTGTTTGACAAACACTTCTGGGGGAGGACCCCCAAGCAAAACATACATCCAGGAGGTCTTTTAAATAAATGTCAACTATTGATATCCGCTCCGGCCACCATCGCAGGCATGCGCACAGCTGTGCACCGCCCATGTACATCCCCCACTGCACTGTAACACAATCAGGAGGTGATGCAGGCTTAATGCGTGATAACAGAGTGTGTGCGTATAAGAGATAAACATCACCTCGTAGATGTGGAACTGTGACTGGCTTCTTGACATCTCTCTGTAGCTGGTGCTGAACTCTCCGATAAAGTCGTGACTGGAAATACAAACACACAACATTTTGTACGTTCTTGTCTAAAAGGCTTGAGGAAATACAGTAGATTCTAGATCTATTACAGTGACGCAGCTACCTATGCGGCAGCGGTTGACTAGCCTCGCTTCGTGTCTGGAAAGCCTAGGAATCATTCCGAATGTGTCCCGAGTAGCAGCTGAACTTACCAATCAGCGTCGTATTGATAGCTGGTGTAGGTGTGTGCCGTGGTTTAGGTTAGTCTCGCGAGACCATCCTGATCTCACAAGCTTCAGTTTCATTTCGCAGTGAGAATCAGTATGGAAAGCCTCGGAATCATTTTGAATGTGTCCGAGTAGCAACTGAACTTTTCAATCAGCGTCGTGTTTATAGCTATACGGGCGTGGTTTACCAATCAGCGTCGTGTTTATAGCTATACGGGCGTGGTTTACCAATCAGCGTCGTGTTTATAGCTATACGGGCCTGGTTTACCAATCAGCGTCGTGTTTATAGCTATACGGGCGTGGTTTACCAATCAGCGTCGTGTTTATAGTGATACGGGCGTGGTTTACCAATCAGCGTCGTGTTTATAGCGATACGGGCGTGGTTTAGGTGTGCTGACAGTGAAAACGACCAGATGGTTCATCCAATCAAGTATTTTTCGAAAGTGCCTGCCCTTTTACAATCAGTTTTGATGCATGGCTCCTCAGTTGTACTTGGTTTAGCCTGGTTTTAATTTAGCTTTCCTTTTATTATGTGAACTATTTTGTACAGTGTCTTTGAGTTTCTTGAAAGGCGCTTGTAAATGTAAATGTAATTTGTAATTTTTTATTATTATAAATAATAATAAATGTGCTTGGCGCTTAATGTATCTTAAAACATATTTTATACAGAATCTATACATGTCTTGTTTTCAGCATATTCTCTAGGATGGTTAGATTAGGGACCCCCTTCCCTGCATGTTTAAAATGTATCATCACACCTGATTGAAATGAATGGACATTATCAGGCTTTTAATTGCCCATTCATTTAAATCAGGTGTGTTGGAGCAAGGAGATCTAATGCGCACATGCACAAGAAATGGGTATTTTCCTGCTTTGTTACAATACAAAAAAAGAAAACAAACAAAAGAATCCCCTCCATGCAGCAGTAAAAGAAAAACCTCCATCCACATGAAAATGCTATTGGATGCTTTCCAGAGTTCTTTTCATGTAAACAAAATATATAACAGCATACACTCTCACGTCAAATCACGTCAACCAAAGCAGACAACGGCAAGTTGACGTTTCAAGCCAAAAAAATGGTTTCCGCCTCTGAAACTATGTAATTACTAATTACTAACCACTAACTTCCATCTGACTGCTATCAGCGCATATACGCGTTTAAATTAGGCGATAGTCGGTTGTGTTTGTGTCTTGAAAGCTATTGACTGTTGTGCAAACAAGGTAAGTCTCAAAACACATCTCAAGGGGGAATAACAACAAGCAGGCAATTTCATGGGGACATTGGCAAGAACAAATCATTAGGGAAGCACAGCACAGCAAAAAGAGAGATGCAGTAGTAATCTTGTGTGAAGAACATCCTGATCTTGACAGCTCCAATTTCATAATGCCGCAAGAATCAGTCTGGAACCCCTCAATTCAAAAGCGTTTGTCATAAAGGCGGTGCTAATGCATTTCAATCAAACTTCCTTACGTACGACTGGACAAACCTTTATCTTTATCTCACCCAATCAGTATGTTTAAAATCAAGCTAGCATGGAAACCGACAGGTACGCTGGTGTCGTCTGGGGGGAGGGATACGTCAGGTAGATGCTGATTGGCTTGGTTGGTTTCTACACGGGCAACAAACGCTTTTGCATTGAGGGGTTCCAGACTACACTTGCGGTGAAACAGGACAGGCTTGCGAGGCGAGCGCAGTAGAGCCTCAGCAACAACAGGAAGACCAGAAGTGCTTTCAGAATTGGTGAACAGTGGCGAAAATGTTTGCTTTGAACTTGAATAGTGAACAATTTGTGTAAACATGCCTAAAATATTAGATTTCATCCGCCACCCTTCGTCCAGCTTCAACGTGCGTTCACCGAGAACCTCCTCCTCAAACCTCCTCCTCAAACCGTTTTTTGCAAACGTTCACGGCGAACACAAAGCTAACGGAAAACTATAAATATGTTTGCAAACATTTGCTATGTTCGCCAGTTCTGAACGCAGCTCAGGAACACCAGGAGTTATCAAAACGACATGAGAGAAAGAGCTGGTCTCCTCACCCTCCATCTCTATCCCAGTCGTATACCTCCACCTTGATGCATCTGTGGAGGACAGAAGATGAGGGGGTTTCATGAAACATGTTATTTGTAAACCTTCGTCTGAACACGCTCAGGGGAAATAAAAAGGTATGAAAAGGTACAATAAAGGTATAAAAGCTCGTCACTGGGGCGCTACCCTAAAGGTACAAAAGCTATGGGTGTGTTCTTAGTATTCCTGCATTAAGCCCCCACATTGATGATATAATAATGATAATAAATATTTTCAACCAGTTTTGTTCATAGGGTTTAATGCGTTCAAGCATGATAGACATTTTTTTATTAAATGGTCAGCAATAACAAGAACATTTATAGATTTATATCAAAAGGTCATTGCCTTTACTGTAATTGGACCGGTCCTGCTTACTGTCATGCATAAGGTCCATCCTGAGCCAAGAAAGCCTCCACGTTTGCCTTTACCGTGCCAGAGAAGATGGGCGGTCTGCTAATTGACTTTCCGCCCAGAGCGAGTTAGTTAACTACACCGTGGCAATTTCGGTCGTGCGTGTGGGAGCGACTGCTCATCAACAGAAATCACCAGGTTGCTGACTAGTTGACTCTTTGGTGTAGCCACTGGAACGACTGCCGATAGCAACCGAAAGCCGATGCTCTATCAACTTATTCTAGTGATTCAAATTTTAAATTGGCAGCGAGAGGTCATAGGGATCCGTGGCGTCTCCACCATCTAGGTAAAGGTTACCAGGCTTTCTTGCAAAAACCTAAGTTGGAACATATAATTTTTCCAGCAGCCCAAACCACGTGAACTGTTTATACTGTTTGCATTTCAACATGTTAGACACATCCGCTTGATTAAAAACAGTAAGTAATATAGGCACAATGTTGGCAGAGCAAATCAGCTCTCTTTTTAACCGCACCGATGTCTGACATTAAACAGCATTCGGCATCTCTGGGTTGTTTATTGCCGCATTAGTTTATCAAGGTAGAGAGTCTTGCGTTAACTGTTGCTATTTTCTCTTCCTGGAGATCTCTTCTTGAAATGTTAAACAGCCTCAAGCATCAAGATCACGGCAAATGCTGTGTTGCTTGCCTGTTCTAGGTTTACTATGAATCGCTCATCCTCTCTTTTGAATTATAAATGTCAGACAACAGTTGATAACAAAGCACTAGGCTACTAGATTGTGGTGTGAGTCTTCTGTGGTTCACTGTGCACTACTGTCAGTAATAGTCCTGCAACTTCCTCATTCCTGTTGTTTCAGGTGTCTGTGCAGACTCAGATGGTATCTGAAAAGGTGTTCTCACTCGAGCATACAGTATGCCCCTCTGTGGTGCAAGCACAATCACGACAACAGCATTATGTTAAATTAGTTGCTAGACGATTCCAAGTCACAATTCCACGCCTTTGTTGTAGATCTAGCATTAGGGGTTCTGTAACAATGTCTGACATTAACATAACATACCATAACATGCAGCATCATGTCATGTACAGTAATAGAGGACACCGGAAAACTGTGGGATGTACCAGACGGTTTCAATTTCTTATTAGATTCAAGTTTCTAATAACAACTACAAAAATACTGTAGGTAGAAAAGATATGGTTACATTGTAACCATATAGTCCTAGGCTAATTGGTCCTATAAAGGTATGATAATTAGGAAGGAGACAGCAATCATGTCTACACTTGCTTTTACACTTCTTCTGGACGATTTCATTTAAAACAGTATTATCGACCAAGCATCCTTGTCTCCTACATCCTCCTACATCCTCAGATGTAGATTAGTTGCTACACTAATAATAATAATAATAAATGCGTTGACGTTAAAGTCAAGCATTTCTTTCACAATAGCAGGATGAAGCAATACAAACAGTTGTAGCAACGCCGATTGGTTAAAGCCTGCTCCAATAGTTTCAAAATCAACCCGAGGTCTACGCCCAGTAGGAGGCAACAACTGTAAACACATCCCAACGGAGTGTGACCAGACCCTGTCCCCCAAGTGCATTGTGGGTCTGGCCACACCAGGCTATGTCCACCTCTGCAGCACACTGCACCTGTCATAGTCTCCGTTGCACAGGGCCCTGACAGGGATCTTGAAGGCCTGCCACACTGGGTCCAGAGTGTTCTTTACCACCTCCGTCTTGTGGCAGATGGTGTATCTGTGGCGGGCACAGAGGCAATACATGTGCATTACACGTCACATACCGTACATCAAGAGTGGGGAACCCTTGTCCTGGAGGGCCGCAGTCCTGCATGTTTTAGATTTCTCACTGCTCCAACACACTTGATTCATATGAGTGGGTCGTTAGCAATCTTCTAACGGCCCATTAAGTTGAATCAGGGGCCCAGTAGGATTTCTTTCCAACAAAGACCTGCCTCTAATACAAGCCTGCCTCAAATAAAGACCTGCCTCTAATACAAGCCTGCCTCAAATAAAGACCTGCCTCTAATACAAGTCTGCCTCAAATAAAGACCTGCCTCTAATACAAGTCTGCCTCAAATAAAGACCTGCCTCTTATACAAGCCTGCCTCAAATAAAGACCTGCCTCTAATACAAGCCTGCCTCAAATAAAGACCTGCCTCTAATACAAGCCTGCCTCAACTGAAGGCCTGCTAGCTTCTGCAGTTGAGGTAAATCAAAGGACACTATTTGACCATGGACCAGGGTTCCCCACCCCTGCAGTACATAGTCATGTACATGCACATACAGTATATGTTGTGTATGTATACCGCTACTTATCAGGATCACGCTGGCAGGATGGACCCAGACGCACGACAACAAACGGGCTAGGCTTCGAGGATTTATTTAAATCAGACAGGCAGGCAGGCAGACAGGCAGACACACAGACAAACAGACAGGAATATGCAGGACTACAGTATACAGCTACTGTGACCCGAGAAAGACACAGGATGACACAAGTTCATAAAAAAACTGAACGCGACAATGAGAAACCAATTGACAATCAACAAGAGGCAGGTAACACAGATAGGGGACACAGGGATACACGAACAAACACGGACAAACAGACTGATGTTGACGGTAGACTGACACTCCTGCTCTGGAGGCTTTTGTAAGGCCGTAACATTAGACTAGGTAATGGTAAATGGACTGCAGTTATAAAGCGCTTTTATCCAAAGAGCTTTACAGTATTTTGCCTCACATTCACCCATTCACACAAGTGTGTAAGTAAGCGATGCTAACGGTGATTCAATTCACTTATATCTATAGAAATAGATATCTCCTAGGGCTGGGCGATATGGGCCAAAAATCATATCCCGATATATTTTGGTTGAATACCAATACACAGGCATTCAGGACATAAAGTGGACTAAATGTTCAAGAGGAGGAAAAACTGGAAACCCGATGGAAATGTGATTCATTTTATTTTTATAGCTGAGAGGTTGTGAATGTTGCAGCTATAATGACAGTTTACTCAATTTAATCCACATTTGTTTTTGATTTCCGATACCTTGTAATACTAGATCTGTTGATCAGAAACGGGGGGGGGGGGGCGGGCTGTGTATTTGTTTCGATGTTTACTTCAAATATCACCTTTTAAGTCTTAGGATAAGATACACTAAGTGACAACATAACAAACATCAACATAAGAAACAACAGGGGATAGCAGTAAAATACTAGCATTCATCTTTTCCTCAGATAAAAACGTGTTCCTTCTATTTCATGTATGACATTGGCAGTGTCATACTGTAGCTGCTCCAATAACCCGCAAGGCAGGAGAACGTTAAATCAGATCTGCAGGACGGAGAAAACACCAGCCCACCCGCCTTCCCCATCAAAGCCAACTTACGAGCCATCTTCGTTGCTGCGATAAAAGACCAGGAAAGGGTCTGATTTGCCAAAGAAGTCCTTCTTATCCAGCTTGTTGCCACAAAACTGAAGCATAACTGATTCCTAAACAGACAGCGGGGGAGAAAAACATCATTAAAGAATGAAGCCCACACATCTTTATTCGTGCGAACACAACTAATAAGAACGGAGGTGGCCGGAGATGGAATCACACAGAATCTGGAAAACCGAGCCAATTATACGAAGTATCAAGATACTGCACTGCCTTCAGGTTAGCATGCTGCTCAGTCACTGACCTTCTTCTCCGATTCTTCTCTCTGGAACAGTCGCTAGCTAGTTGTCATGATCGCCTGCCCTACACTCAACCATATGCTGTCACATCGGTTGCTATCTTCTCTTCACTGGTTAAGGGGGCAAGCTAGAGCCCACCTATACAGTGTATATACTGTATTAGCATATAACTGACTGTATAAGGCCTTACAGGGACTAATTACCATACACCATATATATCAGGTCACCCTGTTCGCTCTCTCCATGCTGGTCTCCCGGTCTTTCCTTCTTTAAACAAGCTATCTAGTGGCTATCTAGAGGATTTGCCTACCCTCTCCCTTATCTTTAGAATGGACTTCCATTTGTACATGTTAAAGGAGTGTGTTCAGTTCATAGAGAGAGAAAGCTTACCTTTATTCACTTAATTACAGCGTCCATTTCCTTTTTACATGCATGCGTTTCATGTGTGTTTCCTTTTAATTGCATTATGTTATCTGCTTGTATGGTTGCCCTGTGTATTCTTCATGGTGTCACATGGCTATATTCAGCACTTTAAATAAAAACAGATTGAGTGATTGAGCCCACCTCACACTAAACTATAGGACAACTGTCCTTTGGTGAGCTGGCACACCAACGCCTGTGTCATGTGAACGTCTCTCCCGGACTCACCCTGCAGTTGCTCAGCTCCTCTGCTCTCACTATGATGGCACCACATTTCTTGCCCGGTATGCCGCTGAAGAAGGAGGAGGAGTAAAAGGAGAAGCAGGAGAAGGAAAAAATCAAAGGGAAAAAAATAAGAAAAAGAGAGAAGAAGAAGAAAAAGACGAAAGAAAACAAAACAGAAGAAAAAGAGAGAAATAATTGGCGATATTATGGTGAAATCCGTGGACCTCCTCATTGCATGGAACGTTCTGGTCTGAATAAAGTGGGAAAAGCCCCCCCCCACCTCGCTTCCAAACATCTTATATGGAAATGCCGTTCGTTGAATTGTGTTGCAGGCAAATCACTGTTGCAGTGTTAAGAGATCAATGTGTATTTTGGCTTATATATATATTTGCATAAAAAAGGTGTTGAAAAGCTGCATTGTGCATCAAACGTTTCCCAGTGTCTACGTCACCAGCTTTATCAATAACCATGGGGACAGAACATGTTTTTATTTATCAAATGTAATGGGTTTTTTTTAAACAAATTTTAATATTAGTATCAACCCAGAAATACACTTGCAACAGTATGTATCCAAACACACAAACACACAAGTAGTTGCTGAAGTAGTTGTGTATTTGAACAGTATGCCATATCTCCATCACTATCTCTAAACACACAGTGAAGCTAATGGCCAAATATTCATATCCTTTTCTTTGTCATATCGCCATGGAAATGCAGAGATATGCCTCACAGTTGCTGTGAAGGTGCTGTTGCTAGGAGCATCTCGCTTACCATAATGTTATAATAATACAATCTAGACAATGATTATTATAATCATCATCGACTATTATTTAGTCTGTTTAATAATTTACCGTTGCTCTCTATAGCTATGCATCCGCAGTGTACAGCTGTGAACAGCCGTGCTAGGGCTACAGATTGAAATCACATGTGGCCTCCGTCTCTACGAGAAATGACAGAAATGTGCATTAATAATCCTTAAATATTGCTACAGTGTCAAATGACGTTTCAGCCGCGCGTTTGTTTACATAGTGAGCCAGTAAGGCTTAAAACTCAGTTCTGAAGCCCATAAAGGGAGGGGGAGGGGGAAGGTCGTGGGTGGGGGGGGGGCACACTAAAAATAGCCCAACTGAATGCCAGGGACCCTGGGCTGGCAGCTGGCTACCCAACGGTGAGCAGCACCGGTCGTTTCATTTGACTAAACAGTGTCCGCTAACATCACATACTGTACACACTGTATGTGTGTGTGTGTGTGTGTGTGTAGAGCAATCTATGGGCACATTTTAATTGAGCCTTGCCTCTGAGTATTCCCCCCCCCCACCAAGTGTCACCTGAGGCCTAATAAGGGGTCTTAGTGTATAGTGCAGACTGGTCTCACTGAAGGTATCTCAGATAACAAGTGTGGCAGACACACATGGGGAGGGGGGGAGAGCAAAGGGGGGAGAAGGAGAGAGAGAGTGTGTGAGAGAGAGAGCACAGGTAGATCGATAGAGGGAGAGAGACCCAGACTCCACACACACACACACACACTGTCACTCACATCCACTTGCCTTCATTACCTCTCTTGTGACTGTATTCCCCATAGGGACCACTTAGAGGAAGACCTGCGACTGGTGTGTGTGTTTGTGTTGTCTGTGTGTGTGTGTGTTTGTGTTGTCTGTCTGTCTGTCTGTGTGTGTTTGTGTTGTCCATGTGTGTGTGTGTGTGTATATGTGCCTGTGTTGTGTGTGTGTCTGTTTGTGCGTGTGTCTCTGTGTGTGTGCGTGTGTAAAGCTACTATGTTCAGAGCTAGATGAAGAATACCCAGGCCTGTACGTGTGTGTGTGTGTGTGTGTGTGTGTGTGTGTGTGTGTGTGTGTGTGCACAGGCATGGTAGATTCAACTGA
This sequence comes from Typhlichthys subterraneus, assembly GCA_027564835.1. Classification (NCBI taxonomy): domain Eukaryota; kingdom Metazoa; phylum Chordata; class Actinopteri; order Percopsiformes; family Amblyopsidae; genus Typhlichthys; species Typhlichthys subterraneus. The sequence continues at coordinate 6,377 of JAODUH010042117.1, read as the reverse complement.
CCAATCAGGGTAAAGAAGCCATGGTTCATGGTTGAAATCCTCTAAATGTACGTACAGTATATACAGTACAGCTTGGAGACGGGGGCTATCAACTACTGCAGATATTCTCACAGAGCATTTTACTCACCGATAGTTGACGGATGCCTATGACATTTATAAGCACTTACACAAAATGTACAGCTTCTGTCAAGTTAAGTTCTGCATATAGCACCTTAAATGGAGTGTGTGGCTGCAGATGCCTCAGGTAGAGGGAGAAGCTATGATCGGCATGCCAAACAGATCTGGTGGTTCATGTTTATTTGGTTTTGGGGGACGAATGCTGGGAAAAACACAGTAGCTTACTGTAGCCGTCAGTGCAGAGCATCCCAATTCAAATGTAGACACCCCTAGGAGATTGTGACGTATACAGCTTTCTGCATACTATTCTACATTCTATAGTAAGGAAGTATACTGTAAGTATTCACATCTAGTGTCTCTCTCTCTCTCTCTCTCTCATACCTTTTATTAGACAAGTCGTGTGCCATAAAATGCATTAAACGGACACAACAATCTAGGACCTCAGACTCTCAGACTGACTTGATTCCAGTGTTTCTCTGTCCCCCTCTTAGAGAAAAAACAGTATACCACAGACAGACCACATGATACGTTGTCACCCAGATACCCGAGAAGCTGCTACAATGTGAGAAATGCATTTATTCCTCTATTCCATGGAAACAGTGACACCAACGATGCCAACTTCCCATCAAGTGAATGGACTGATTCCTCACCCTGCTAGCAGTCTGTAGGCTAATGACAGGCTGTTTACAGACTTTCATTAGCGGCCGTTAAACCGTGCATCTCGTTCTGGAGACGGAGGATGACAGCCAGCTCATTTTCATATCCTGCCTCCTTTTAATCTCTAGACTGCGCGTCCTGATTTCATCGATGTGTTCTGAATTTCAATTGGACTCCAAGCGTGGCGTAAACCTCTCACTAACCCCAGACCACGTCTTGTTTGCTCGTGGCTACACCCCACAGGTTAGTGAAACTATACTCTTTTCATTAAAGGCAGGGTCATTCTCGAGAATGCTTGGTGACGTCCAGCTCAAATCAAAACAAAGTCCCTCAGTAGCTCCGCCCCACACATTGAAACGCATTGTGAAGCCAAGGGCAAGGTTGTTGTTGTGAGCGGTGTTCACCACTCTGTTTAGACTCAGGGCTGTGTAGAAGTTCCAGATTATGTTTTCTTTGAAGTGACAATTCCGTCCTAAAGCTTCATACTCAATCAATAACAAAACATACAGTATAATAAATTGTGTGACGTGTTGGTGTTTATGCTGTACATGTCTGGTTTATTGATGGGCAATACTCACATCAATGGTTTCTCCAGTCGACTTCCCAGGGAGCCTACAACTTCACCAAGAGTACAGAATGCCTGCCCAAGGAAGTCCTGAGTCACACACAGATGGAAGACATCTTTGTAAAGTTCAGAATTACCTCACTGCAAATTGTAAACTGCCCTGTTTGAAATCAGTGTAAAAAAGAAAGAGGTTGTTTTGGTTTTAAAGTATACAGTGTAGAATGAATCGCTGTGATGTTGTTGCAGAATCATTACAGATATCGTCTGTAGGAACGATACCATCATACATTAATACTGGAGATGGAACTACCAGATTCTCTGTGCGCGTACATGTGCGTGCGTATACTATGTGTGTGTATGTGTAACTTGACATTCACTGTGGTGTGTCCGCCAGGCAGACAGCTGTTCTTTAGATCTTTGCTGGTACTGTACACATTCCTTCTCCCCATGTCTCATAAGCAAGTCCCAGAACAGACAAGACATGACAACTGCAACAACAGAAAAACTAAAGATACGCTGGAGCTTTGTGAGAGGCTGGCTACTAGCTACGAGATCTAGGCCCAGTGCTGACAAGAAGCGGATCTTCCAGCAAACATTATGTAAACAGTGACACTGTTCAGAGGTTTATTATTTGTAATACCAGTTCTCATTTTATTGTCACATCTGGGGGTGGTATTGAGGACTGAACTGCAGGAATATTGTTGTTATGATGGTTTATTGAAGACCGGGTTTGCAGAACAGACCTCAAAACATAGACACGAACGCTCCAGCCCAGGGCAGACAGAAAACAGGCTATTTAACACATGAGGATGATTACAGATTGGGGACAGGTGAGGCAAACACACATGGAGCAGGGCAGACAGCGAGGACATCTACAGGCTGGGAGGGGAAGTGCAGGCAGAGAGACACAGGCACAACCCAGAAAGACGGTCATGACATTTGTATAATAAAAAATACAAATATCTGAGTTCAAACACAAATCAAGAACTAACTAAAAGGGCAGGTCATCAAATGAAGCAAAAGATTATACTAATTCTAATGCAGTACAATCAATAAATAGCTGTGTGCCTGCTGGTGGAAACAGGCACATGATTAGGCTAATGAAGGTAGAGGACTTCAAAAGGGGGCATCCATTTAATCAGATAGGAAACAGGATACTGAGGCTTTAATTAGACATCAGTGCTTCCTCTGCCGCCCTGCAGCCACACACACACACACACATCTGCATGCGCTGTGTCAAGCATATGGCGGTGGAAAATATCTGAGATGCCACCTTCATTGACGTGATTAATAGTCACCCCACCCACTGCCTCCTTCACTGGTGCCATCATGGCAGGATCGGTGTAGAAATGCACAGATCTTAATCATAAAGGTAGAGTTTGGCCGAGACGCGTCGCTAAAGGTGCGGCCGCTTAAAAGCGCATTGATAAACCCCCGATCACACAGAGATGCGCTGCCCTGCAGTATGTCCCTTCAATAATGTCTCTGGCTAAAGTTATACTGAGGAATTCGTTGAGAGACGAAACGACACGAGCAGCTATGGTTAAAAGTGAAGTAACGACTTACTGTAAATCAATAATTAAAGCCCTGCACTATGCCAGAAAGACGTAAAGAGCATTGTGAGTGTCAAAGCTAACAGCCAATGAAAATACTACCCCACTTCTTGATGCCTATTTGACGTAGTGCTGATTAATTAACGGAGAGGCCAACCCCCTATTTCCACCTGGCGCGTCTCCATCGCATTCCGGCTCGGTCACAGAGTTCTTTCAATGCAAATTAACCACCAAAGTGTCCCGGGAGCGTCCCGGGAGCGTCCCGGGAGCGTCCCGGGAGCGGCTCGGGAGCGGCTCGGGAGCGGCTCGGCTCCGCAAAAAACAGGCGGCATTTCTCTTTTTTGATGAAGACGCTTCTGGGACGCTTCTGAAAGCGACCAACTGCCAATCAGACAGAACTAACTTCATTTCGGTTTGGTTTGTTGCTATGGAAACTCAGCGAAAACACAACAAGACGCTCCGCTTCTGACATGCTCCCGGTGGGGCAGGATGCCGTGCAGATGACGGAGCAGAAACGGCTCACTAGCAGTCCGGGCCAGAGACGCGCCCGGTGGACATCAGGCATAACAGCATGCTTCGGCTGGCATTCAGACCAAGAGCAGAAGATTCATGTTTAGTCAAAATATCTTCATAAAAACAAATCTTGGTGTATGACAACCCAATCAGTCAAGCCTCAGGTGCTTGCAAGATGATTTCTGGATTGTAAAGTGTCTCTGCCACTCCAAATCAGATAGTCAATCAAGCTAAATAAAATAATAAATAAATAAAAAAAGCCACCACTATCTGAAACAAATGAGCAGTTTAACTGCTAATATGATTAAACCCACATCCATTTGCCCTGTAAAGGAAATTAAATGATTAATTATATGATATTACAATAACACACCCATTACAAGTTATATTTATATAAAGGAAACTACAATTAAAACACTTTAAGTTATAAATGCAGTTTGAACACCACGGCATTGAGTGTAACTGAATTTCCTGTTATATTCACTTTGTTGTTGACAACATTGGAGTGGATATTTTGTTTTATTTTGCTAATCACAGATAATCAGATGCTCCTGCAGGAGGCTGAGATGTCACGACCGCATTTTCGTTGTTTCGTGTTGGGGGGTGGGGGGGGGTGGGGGGGGTGGAGGATTGGCCTAGTACGGTGTTCCCGTTTTAACCATATTTACTTTTGTATTAAATCAACACAGCCAGAAACCAGCATTGATGTTTTGGTTTGGTCTGCAGGTTTGTGTGGATCTGCAGGTTGTTTATTTTATCACTGTTATATATTTTTAGCATGAAAATATCAGCAAACAACTATTATGTTAGGATATAGTGAAATAATGGCATCCTGAGCAGAGATTTACATCTCTGTGTGAGTTCTAAGATCACACAGAGATGTGTGTGAGCTCAATCTTAGCTCCTTGTCACGGTTAGGAGGCGGGAAGGACCCAAACGCATGACGAGGTACTGTATCTATCAGGGGTTTAATCAAACTAAAACAGGACACAGGCAGGCAGGGACACGCTTAACCAAACATATGGTAACAAACCGTCAAAAATTAGAGAACACGCCAGAGCTAAATATGGAAAACAAGACATTGGGCATAACAAAGGAATACACAATAAACACGCATGTTAGTGTGCGTGTGAGTATTGTGACAGCCCTGCCTTGTTTCAGCAGGCCTGTGGTCCTTATTGGCTGGATAGGCCCTAATTAGGCTAATTAAGTGCACCTGGGCGTGTCTCTTATATAGGTGTGTTCCAGCACACTGTCTCTGTGACCCTCCTGGCACCACACATGTTGTTTGTTGTTTGGTTTGTGTCTAACCCCAGAATTCCACCGGGCACGTGTGCGCAGCGTTCCGGCTCCGACGCGGGTTGGTTCTGTCCTCTCGAATCGCCAACTTCCACCGGGAGCATTTCAAAGCGTAGCGTTGCGAGGCAGTTGTATTGGCGAGATCAACAAAAACTACTTTGCCTGTCTGACTTTACCTTCACTCACGACCACTCCCAAACACTACTGCAATTATATCCACACCATGGACCTTTCTGGAATTGTTCTTATTAAACAGATTTGTGGTCTCATAAAACTCTGAGTTTTTAAATGTATAAAATGAACCGATCGTCCCAGATGTCATGATAGACACGGCTCCTATCTTTAGCGAAGCAGAGAGCAGAAAGCCTCTTCTGGGACGCTTCCAACACGCCGCGCGTCGCGTGTGGTGGAAGTGAAAGCATTGACTAGAGTGGCCGGAGCCGGAACGCGTCACACACGCTCAGCACACGCGCCAAAGTGGAATTCCGGGGTAAGTTAAGCTAGCATGCAACACGCACCACAGCTAGCATGCAACACGCACCACATATATACACATCTCATTTATGTTTTTCTGTTAGTTAGTTTAGAGTTTTGTGTTTGGTTAGTTCATGGCCCTTGAGCCAGGTCGTAACAGTATATGTGTGTGTGGCCCACAAAGCATTTGTTCTGTACTTCGATGCTGATGCCCTAGTGTGCCACCTAGTGGGAGAAAGACATATAGTCCCACTTTAAAATGGAGGCGCCAAAACAGGCTGTGAGGTTTTTGTCCATGGATGACGATTGAAGATTCCGCCAGCATAGTTAGATTCAGTGCCATTTACAGTATGTGCATGGGGAATCAAGCCCCTATTGTCCCGTGCAGCAGAAGACACAGCCAAACGGTATACTGTAACGCTGCCATGAATGTGTAGCTGATTATTGACATTAACAGCCACCGCACAGGCAGGGCTGGAGACACTTACGTGCTTGGAGAGGTTATCGCTCTTGCAGTCCAAATCATACCTGCACGACAGGGAATAGAGCGACACAGTGGATTACTTGAGTGAAGTGAGTCACCATGGAGGCATTAAAGGTGCTTTATGTAGGAGTTTAGCAGTATGACTTGAGTGTCAAATTTAGATGAATGCCATAGACATCCTTCAGCTATTTGATTATAGTGATAATAATATTTTATAGAGCTTTATTTATGTATAGAGCACCTTTATAAACAGGGTTTACAAAAGAGCTGCATGACAGTCAAAGCACAGCAGAATACTCAATTACAAATACATCAACAGAATACATCAATAAAAGCAATTAACAGTTGAGGATGAGAGCAATAAAGCAAATATCAATAATCCTAAAAATAAACCAAATCCACCCCCTCCCTATACATGCACGCACGCGCACGCACACACACACACACCCATGACAGTAACAGGTTAGGAGAAGGTATTGAACAGGGACAACATTCTCCTGGGAGAGTTCTGCAGTGTAACACTGCGTTCGCACAGACGACCATCGAGGGAGACAGGGCAATCGGCTGCCACTCATTTTTATTGAGAATGGCAAACTGGGGCAGGCCAGCCAGGTTCGGTCAGACATCTTTGAGTAGCTAGCAAAATCCACTTATACATGGATCTGTGTGTGTGTGTGAATGGCTAATAGCAAGAATGAGGAATTGGGAACTTTCA